>JAMLFY010001174.1:0-16368 GCA_030441495.1 Dalbergia oliveri
AGACAAATTATGAAAATTTAATTTTGACTTGACAGGGATCAAACCTCCTACGTATCCTCCTGCAATGGGGAATTCAAAGTCACGTAGTTCTGTTGAAAATAAGTATGTGTTGATTGATTTTAATTAGAGGAAAATAAAAATGTGTTGACGGATTTTTAATTTTTAGAAATGGATTTTTGTTATGAATTGAAGGAAAACAAAAAAAAAAATTTTTTATAAGCTTTAGTTTCAACAAAACTTCCAAAATTAATTCGTAAATACAAATACACAATTAATTTAAACAAGAACGTAAATATATAAGATAATTAAACTAAAAGTAAAATCCTAATCATTATTTTTCTTTTTTTATTTTTAATCTTTTTACAAAACATTAAACTCACTCTAAGAAATAATTAAATCACTCTTTTTATTTTGTTTTACATGATCACAATACTTGAGGACTTACTTTGAATCAAACCTCTTTTTATTTATATCAAAATGTACCTAAACACAACAAATAAAACCTAAAATGCCAAAAAAATATAAAACAAACACTGATCAAATGAACAAATCCAAACCTAGACAAACTAGAAATTATAATCAAATACAAAATAAATAATAAAATGTTAACAATAATTCTTTAATCCTATCACTTACACACACATAAGACATAACAAAGTAACAATAATAATAATAATAATAATTGTAACACTCATCCCTACCTTAACACACACTAATACTCTCTCACTCTCACAAACCCACACGCACACACACATCCACACACGCGCACATACACAGGCACCCACTGAGAATAAAGAAAAGGAGAGGCAAGAAAAAAAGAGAGATAAGAGAGAGAGAAATTAGAAACGAGAGGGAAAGAAAGTGAGAGGATGAGAGAGATGGAGACGAGAGAGAGGGACGCGGAGAGGGAGAGCCGCGAGGGGGGGCTCGCGCGGATGGAACGCGATCGGAGGGGCGACGGTTGCGGCGGGCGGGCGGATCTGCGCGGGTTCCACGGTGGCGGCGAGGCTCGAGCGATTCCTGCCGGTGCGTGCGCGAAGGAGAGGGCGAGGCGCGCACGGGAAGGGAAGAGGGAGAGATTGCGGCGCCCCTGGAAGAAGGGAGTCACGACGCGGTGTTGGCGGAGGCGGCTGCCATCAGATTGGAGGACGGGAAGCCTGCGAGTTTCGAGGGCTGATTGCCATGGAGGGGTGGTCCGGGTGGTGAAGGTGAGAATCTCACGATAAAGAATGCTCCACGCGGCTTGCATGGAGGGGAGAGAAAGAACGTGGAAGGCGGAGGAAAGGAGGATGAGGACGAGTGGCTCGCGGCGGCACGGGGTGGAGGCACGAGCGACGATCCTCCGCGGATGTGCACCGCGGAACGGAAGAGGTGGGCCGAGATGCAAGAGCGACAAGAGCTTTGATGATGATGGGAAGTCGTGATGGTTCAGCTAAGGAAGAAGGAGGGATGATGGCCGTGAAAGGGCTTGCGGTGGTTTGTGTGGCGGAAGGAAGGCTATGAGAGGAAGAGGAGGAGGGAGGGGGTTGCGCGAGGGAGCCAAGGGGCCGATCTGACGCGGCGCAAGGGATGAGGAAAAGGGGTGAGGCGGCCAAAGACTAATCGGCGAAGGGGAGGCTGCCGCATGGTGGTGTGATTGAGCAATTCGCAGCCTCCTCTTTTCCTTTCTTTATATATATATTTTTTGATAGAATGAAAATATTCCTTCTGGTTTGTTTTGCTTGGATTGTATTTGTTGGATATTTGCTATTGATCTCTGGTGGTTTCCCTTCATTCGGCTTTTGATGTCCTGTATGTGCCCAAACCTTTCAGATGCGTTGCTGATTTTATTTTTGTTTGAGATGATTTGTGATGAAAATCCTAATGTCCAAATTGAGGGCAAATTTAACTTGTTATCTGAGATGGCTGTGATGGTGATGATGATGATAATGTGAGCTTGTCATTTTGTTTTGTTTTGTTTTTTTTCTTTTGAAAATGGAACTCTTCCCCTTTTGTTGCTCGCTTCCAAGATCAGAAGAAAAATTAACCGTTGCATGAAGTGGACCTCCTTCTTGTGTCAGGCAACTTTCTTTGATTTTTCCCTGATTTCTCCTCATGTGTTGCTTCACGTTTGCCGTATTTCAATTTGGCCGAAATGGGGTTTGGCAGGGAATAAAGGAATTAGGAGTTAGTGACTCCTGTGTCACCTCTCTTCTTTTTTTATTTCCTTTTTTATTATTATTATTTTTTTGACAGAAATTAAAAGATATATATATGGGCCCGAGACAAACATACATAGCTTGGATGTAAGGAAAAGAATTGATTGGATTGGGTTGAAAGAATGGACAAAACACAAATAGGCTGAAAAGAAATTTTGGGTATCAAATGAATTGAACTCTTTTTTGGTTTTTGTTTTAATGGGGACAAAATCGTGTTCAATGCCCCTTTACTTATTTCTTATAAGAAAATATGAAAAATCTAAGTTTTTATATTGTCTTCATAAGGAATGAGTAAAGACATGAACATTGATTTTGTTCGGCAATGCATGAAATGCAAATGCAAGAAAGATTTAATTCTAACTTTGAAAAAGTTTAAACATTCAAGAAAATCACATGCAAACTATGCAATTCAGAAATCACCTATATATGAATCATGCAAAGAAAAGACACTAACTAATTTGACCAAATTCACAAATGACAAGAAATGTAAAAACCAACGAATTAACATGAACTCAAAAGTCAATGGGGGAAATTGAAATTCAAATGAAAGAATTTAAAAGCCTTGAAGATTTCACAACAACAGGAAATTAAAGACTTTACCAAAATCAGTTAACTATGATAGGAAATTAAAAATATTGCACAATATAGAGATTCACAAGTGACAAAAAATGTAAAAGCTAACAGGGGCTCACAAGAAATTTGAAAATCTTGTAACCAATTGGCGGGTCCACAAGTGACGGAAATTAAAAGATGGCAGTTGAGGCCAACATGAAATGTAAATGGTCTAGGCCGACTTGGAAAAGTAAATGGTGGCAATCTGAGGCCGATGAAAATAAAGTGGATCAGGCCGACTGAAATGTAAAATCTAGGTCTAAATGTAATTGGCAATCTTAGGCCGACTGAAATGTAAATTGGTGGCAATCTTAGGCCGAGGAAAAGTAAGTGGCAATCTGAGGCCGACTGAAATGTAAATTGGCAATCTGAGGCCGACAGGAAAGTAAATGGTGGCAATCTAGGCGACTGAAATGTAAATTGGCATCTGAGGCCGACTGAAATGTAAATTGGTGGCAATCTGAGGCCGATGAAATAAATGTGAATCTGAGGCCGACTGAAATGTAAATTGGCAATCTGAGGCCGATTAAATAAATTGGCAATCTGAGGCCGACAGGAAAAATAAAGTGGCAATCTGAGGCCGACTGAAATGTAAATGGCAATCTGAGGCCAGGAAAAGTAAATGGAATCTAGGCCGACTGAAAAATAAATGGTGGCAATCTTAGGCCGACTGAAATGTAAATTGGCAATCTGAGGCCGACTGAAAGTAAATTGGTGGCAATCTGAGGCCGACAGGAAATAAATTGGCAATTGAGGCCGACGAAAAGTAAATTCAATCTAGGCCGACATGAAAAGTAAATTGGCAATCTAGGCGACATGAAATGTAAATTGGCAATTGACACAAAAATAAATTGGCAATCTAGGCCGATGAAATGTAAATTTGGCAATCTGAGGCCGACTGAAAGTAAATTGTGGCAATCTAGGCCGACTGAAAAGTAAATTGGTGGCAATCTAGGCCGACTGAAAAATAAATTGGCAATCTGAGGCCGATGAAATGTAAATTTGGCAATCTAGGCCGACTGGAAAGTAAATTGCACTGAAAACAATGATTTGCACTGCTCTTTCTTTTGTTTTTTGTTATATGCAAAAGTCACAAATTTATCACTCACTTGCAGTTTATTTCAGACACATTCTTGAAGAACTAACTGTATCCAAATCAAGCAAGCCTCGAGGAAGACTTTAACCGATCAAACTCGTAATTCTTGAGCTAGACTTTCTGGCACAAGTAAAACTTCCTCTTCCTCTAACTTTACCCACTTCTTTCCATTCTTTTTTCTTTTCTCTTTCCCTTTTTAAGGATGATGATTGCTTTCTGCAAGCTTAATTGAAGCTTCTGAATTCTCTTGGTGTGATGCTAGTCATTGATGTATTGCTATAAACATTGTTAGGTTGTATAATTTAAACTTAAATATATCCTATTTGAGACATCGTAAATAAACATGCATTCAAAGAGAAAGTGGAAGAATTAACTGAATGGACATATTTATTGCTTGGTGTATTGGATGACAAAATATTTGGAAAGAGACAACCACAAAAATGAAAGATAGGATTGTGAAAGACATTTTTGCCCCAGTTTGAGTTCTTTGTGACTCATTCAATTGATTTCTCAGCAATTGGATGCTATAACCATTGCTTCCATTGTTGAGCCTTCAATCTTTCCTTTTCTTAATTCTCTAAACTGCCCCCGCTTCAGCCCTAGCCTGCTTTGCTCAGGATGAACTTATCACCAAATTGCCCCAGTGTAGATTGCTTGAGATGATGCTTTGCTCTAACTTTTGCTTAGGCCGCTCTTTCGAGTTTTCAACCTAACGAGCTCTTTTTTTGTTTTGCCCTAATTTTTGCTTAGGCCGCTCTTTCGAGTTTTCAACCTAACGGGTTTTTTTTTTCTTTTTTTTTTTTATATTTTCAAGCATAAAACCTTTTGACTGCATCAGTGTTGATTGGTTTAGGCAATTCTTGTCCATCCATGTTTTGCAAAATCAATGCTCCACCTGAGAGCGCTTGTTTGACAATGTAAGGACCTTCATAACTCGGAGCCCATTTTCCCGTGCGTCCTCCTGGTTCGGGAGAATTTTCTTCAGAACCAAATCTCCGGATAAAAATCTCTAGGACGAACTTTCTTGTTAAAAGCTTTGGCCATCCTACTTTGGTACAATTGGCCATGACAAATAGCTGCCAATCTTCTTTCTTCTATCATGTTCAATTGTTCACATCGAGTCTTCACCCATTCAGATTCCTCTAGCTTGCCTCCATTAGAACCCTTAATGACGGGATTTCCACTTCTATGGGAGATACAGCTTCTGTTCCATATACCAGAGAAGGGAGTCATCCCTGTGCTCGATCGTATACTGGTACGATATGCATGTAAAGCATACGGCAGCATCTCATGCCAATCTTTGTAATTTACCACCATTTTGGCGATGATTTTCTTGATGTTCTTATTTGCAGCCTCAACCGCGCCATTCATCTGAGGTCTGTAAGGAGCTGAGTTGTGGTGCTTGATTTTGAAAGTCTTGAAAATTTCTGAACTTCGGCACCATTGAGATTAGGAGCATTGTCTGTGATGATTCTTTCTGGAATTCCATATCTAGATAATGTCCTTCTTGATGAATCTAAGAAACACCTTCTGTGTGATGCTGGCATATGAAGCAGCTTCCACCCACTTAGTGAAATAGTCTATTGCCACCAAAATGAAGCGATGACCATTGGATGCTTTGGGATTAATTGAGCCGATCACATCCATGCCCCACATCGAGAAAGGCCAGGGAGATACCATGTTGTGTAATGGAACTGGAGGAGCATTGATTCGGTCTGCATATATTTGGCATTTGTGGCATTTCCGAACATGATTGATAAAGTCATTCTCCATGGTGGACCAGTAATAACCACTTCTTAGGATTTTGCGTGCCATCATGTGTCCATTGGCATGAGTTCCGCAAATTCCTTCATGGACTTCAGTCATGATTATTCGAGCTTCATGAGCATCTACACATCTAAGGAGAGTGGTGTCATGATTCCTCTTGTAAAGGACTTCCCCATTCAGGAAAAAGGACATAGCCAGTCGTCGAATTGTCTTCTTGCTTATCTCATTTGCCCCAGCTGGGTATTCTCCTTTTGAATATACTGCTTGATATCATGATACCATGGTTGACCGTTGGTTAGCCTCTACATTACCACAGGATACTGGTTCATCTTGTACCTCTACATGGATAGGTTGGACATTGGTGTGGACTTCCAATTTAGTCATTACAGCCAAAGTCGCCAATGCATCCGCATATTGGTTCTTATCTCGAGTTAAGTGAGAAAATGATATATCATCAAAGTGCTCAATTAGTCGAGACAAGTGCTTTTGATAAGGTACCAATTTGGGATCCTTTGTACGCCATTGTCCATTAACTTGGTAGATTATGAGTGCCGAATCTCCAAAGACTTTTAGTTCTTTGATTCCCAAGTCAATTGCCACTTGCAAACCATTTGCACATGCTTCATACTCTGCAATGTTGTTGGTACATTCAAAATCTAATTTGATGGAGACTGGGTACGTTTTCCAGCGGTGATACTACGAGAGCTCCTACTCCACATCCATTCATGTTGACAGCCCCATCAAAGTACATCTTCCATGTATTCTCCTCTTCTACATCTTCTTTTTCCACCACCAATACCTCGTTATCAGGAAACTCAGCGTGGTGGGTTGTCCATCCTCCAAAGGGTTTTCAGCTAGGTGATCAGCAATTGCACCTCCTTTGACAGACTTTTGAGTCACATACTTGATATCAAATTCTAACAGGATCACTTGCCACTTTGACATTCTCAATGACACATGGGGACTATCAAATATGTATCTCAATGGATCCATTGAGAGATTAACCAAGTAGTGTAGTATAACATGTATTGCCTTAGCCTTTTAGAGGCCCATGCTAATGCACAACAGGTCTTCTCAATTGCCAAATAGCGGATTCACAGTCATTAAACTTCTTGCTCAGATAATAAATAGCTTGTTCCTTCTTTCCATACTCATCATATTGTCCCAACATTGCCCCAAGTGACGTGGGCAACACTGTGAGGTACAATATTAGAGGACGACCTGGTATAGGTGGGGTCAAACTGAGGTTTTACTAAATAAGCCTTTATTTTGTCAAAGGCTTCTTGGCACTCTTCATTCCATTCTCCAGGTTGATGTTTTCGTAACACTTGAATATCGGCTCACAAGTGCTAGTCAAATTGGCAATGAATCTAGCAATGTAGTTGAGCCTCCCAAGAAAACTTCTCACTTCCTTTTCGGTTCGGGAGCTGGCATCTCTTGGATCGCCTTTACTTTGTCTGGATCTACCTTTATCCCCTCTCCTGACAATGAATCCGAGTAATTTCCCTGTAGATGCTCCAAAGACACATTTATTCGGGTTCAACCGCAGCTTATATTTTCTGAGCCTTTCAAACAACTTTTGTAGAACTGTACATGACTTTCTCCCTCTTTAGACTTGGCGACCATGTCATCCACATACACTTCAATCTCTTTATGCATCATGTCATGGAATAATGCAACCATGGCACGTTGGTAGGTGGCACCATTTTTCAATCCGAATGGCATGACTGTATAGCAGAATGTTCCCCACGTTATGAAAGTAGTTTTTCCTTTGTCGTGAACGTCCATAGGAATCTGATTATACCCTGAGTACCCATCCATAAATGAAAAGCGGTGATTTCCAGCTGTATTATCGACTAGGACATCAATGTGAGGGAGTGGAAAATCGTCTTTTGGCTAGCTTTGTTTAGATCGATAATCCACGCACATTCTAACTTTTCCATCCTTTTTAGGCACGGGCACAATGTTAGCCACCCAGTCAGTGTGTCTTGACACCTCCAAAAATCCGGCCTCTAGCTGTTTAGTCACCTCCTCTTTTATTTTCAATGACATTTCAGGCCGCATCCTTCTCAACTTTTGCTTTTTTGCTTCCCGCATATAAAGGAATCTTATGTGAAGCTATTTCTGATCCAAGCCCATATCATGGTAGGACCACGCAAAGACATCCAGGTATTCTTTGAACAATGCAATCATTTCTGAGCGTTCTGGATTTTCCACTATTTTCAGCTCCTTTCTCTTCTTCATGCCCATGTTAATCAACTCGATCACCTCATTGTCTAAGTCAAATCCCTTTTCTGTATGTTCCAATAGGTCTGAAAATTGCCCAACAATTTCTTGATCTTCATCAGATTCATGGCTATCACAATCAATTGCAGCAAGAGAACCAATTGACGAGTTTTCAAATTCCCTTTCATGAGGCAAAATTTCTATAGCATTTAGATTCCTGGAAAGCAATTGTGGTGGGTTGGAAGGCCAAAACGGATAGTGAAAAAGTGCAAAATAAAATAAGAAAAATAAAAATTAATGAGCTAAAAATGATGGTAAAGAGAAAGCAAATAGAGGACTGAAACAAGAAGAATGAAAGACACCAAGAAATATAAAAAATGCGGGAATAGGAAAGAAATATGCTGAATAAACACACAAGTTTATTTATGATGTCTTCAAGTAGCATAAATAAAAGCATAAATAGTCTTTACTGATACAACACAAATAATTACTTTGCAGCAATAACATCAATCACTTGTTCAGCTTCCAGTCATTAGCATTTCATCATTGTTGGCAGCATAAATCTTGTTGCTCTCTTCAGTTGTCTCTATGTCCAAGGTGTTGATGGTGAGACGGTAGCAAGGGGAATGAACTTTTCCACCTGTAATCACTTCAGCTGGACTAGGAAATGTCTCCTTCAAGTGAGGGATCTGCTTTATTTTCTTCTCATGTTTCTCCTGTTGGAGGGCCATGTCATCCATTTCCTCTTCTAACGGTGCATTATATCCCAACCCAAATCGATTAGGTTTCTTGGAGACCGATATAGGTATTCTAATACCTTGCAACTGGTCCTAACCCTTACCATGTAGGTATCCATTCTTAGCCATGATATGAGCCACTATTTGATTAACATTCTGCATTATGGACCCACTGCATTCATATCCGGGCTTCACCAACTCCAGGCTATGCCACAAGTTATTGTCTATCGACTCCACATTCTCCACATATGGTAGTGAGACTGGTTTGGATACAATGATGTCCCTTTCTCCATGGATTGTGACAACTGATCCATTCTCAATATATTTAACCTTTTGATGCAAGGTTGAAGGACAGCACGATATCATTAATCCACGGTCTTCCTAGCAACATGTTATAATCTGAGCCAATCTCCATCACCTGGAATAACACTTCTGATTTGCTTGGCCCAATCTCTAGTGGCAACACCACCTCACCTAGAATGTTTTTCGTAGCTCCATCAAAAGCTTTTACAACCATCACTTGAGGTGATATATCATCCACACTCATTGATAGTTGTTTCAAAGTGGACAGTGGTAATACATTTAACCCTGATCCTCCATCAATAAGGACTCTAGGCACTATGTGGCCTTTGCATTTGAGGGTTATATGTAGCGCTTGTGGGTTAGCCCGTGATATCACTTCTTCATCTAAGAATGTGATCATATTGACACGTTTCACTGGATCCACCATACTTATCATGTTCTCCAATGAAGTGTCGGGCTTGACATAGGCTTCCTTCAGGACCTTCAATATTGCCTTTTGATGAGATTCAGAGGACAAGATTAGTGACAGAAGAGATAGCAGGAGTCTTCTTTAATTGTTCCAGAATATCATACTCGCTCTGTTTCATGATTTTAAGGAACTCTTCTTCCTCCTCTTCTTTTTCTTTTCTTCCTGACTCTGAACCTTTTTCAATACTCCCTTCATCAACAAATTTCCCTTTTTCCAACTCCTTGGGTCCATACACCCTTCCACTTCTTGTTATTCCTTTTACCTCCATGACACTGGTCACTTCCTCACCTTCTTGAGCTTTTGAGGTTTCCCCTATGTCACTTTTCATTTCAACCTTGGTCTCATAATTCCAAGGTACGGCATGTGTGTCCTCATACACAAAGGGTGTTGGTTTCTTCAGTGATCACTACCTTTTCGCTTTGGCTGATTAAGCGGAGGCACTCGAAGTACAAAACGTTCGATCACATTCACCTCCTCAAGGACATTTCGTTTCTTTTTTGCTTGTATAACACCCAAGTTAAGCAATCCCTGTACATGAACCTTGAAATCCCAACAGTCCTCAATATCATGCCCCAGACTTCCACAATGGTATGCACAACTTGATTCCGCATCATGTTTCTCATTCTCCTTTATTGTCAGAGTGGTGCTGCTATTGTAACCAGCCTCCTTCAAGCCGATAAAAATTTTCTGCATAGGGGTTTGAAGATTCAAAACCTTCTTGATCAGTGGTTCTTCTACCTCCAAAGCATTTACTCGACCTCCTCCTTCATGATTTGGAATTGGATTATGGACAATATCTGGTTTTGACTCCTCTTGAAAATCCAGTCCCACAAGCAATTAGCTTCTTCACTGCCGTCTTGAAACCTTCACAATCCTCGATGGAATGTCCTGCTATGTCCATATGATATTTGCAAGTTAAGTTCGGGTTATACCAAGCTGGGTATGGTGGTTCTAATGGACGCACAGGATATGCCGAGATGAGATGAGCATCAACTAGTCGTTGAAAAAGATCAGCATTTGAGATGGATAGTTTCGGGAAAGGTGGTAAGTTTGGGAATCGAGAACGACTTTGGTTTTGGGTATTAGGCCGTGGTGGTGTGGTATTTGGGTGATTCTGAGGATGTATGGTTGGGTTGTAGGTGTATGTTGGGCGAGCTGGTTGGTATGGGCGTATATGGATGTTATTGACTTGAGGTTGGTGGTATGGAATTGTATTTGCATTTGGAGTGACTTGGTATAGTGGGTAAGGAGAGATGGATGGTATTTGGGGTCTTGGCGTGTCGAGGTATATCTTGGAATGAAAGGTTGCTGACCTTGCACATAACTTACTTCCGCCTCTTTTTTCCTAGGCGGAATCCTCTTCTCGTGTCCTCATTGCTCATAGGAAGTTTCCCAGCTTTAGCCAAACTCTCAATTCTTTCACCTGCGGTTACTAGCTCAGAAAAATCTTTGTATGCTGCTCCTGCCATTGTCCCAATATAAGGAGATCCTAAGGTCCCCAAAAAGTACGAACACATTTCAGAAGGGATGAGTGGCGTTGCACCTGCGGCTAAAGTTCTCCATCTTTGAGCATATTGTTTAAATGACTCCTCCTTCTTCCTTTGCATTGTGCTTAATTGCTCACGCGTGGGTGCTATTTCCATGTTGAACTTGTACTGACTCATGAATTGATCAACCAATTCTCTCCAACAGGAAATTTTAGAATGGTCTAACTGAATATACCATTCTAAAGCAGGACCACTTAAGCTTTCATGGAAAAAGCTGATGAGAAACTTCTCATCTTTGGACCATATCGCCATTTTAGTAGTAACTCTTCAAATGGAACAAAGGATTGCCGGTCCCATCATATTTTGAGAAGTCGGGAACCTTGAAGTCTTTGGGAACTATCAGATCTCAGGAGGACATAGTTGCTCAATTTCCACATAACCATAGGTGTTAGGTCCCTGAATGGCCTTAATTTGATCTTGAATCTTCTTCATCCATTCTTCTCTGAATTTGTCTTTATTCACCTCTGGACGGCTATTTTCTGAGGAAAATGGTTGTTTTTGGATGACAACATGAGGTGGCTCCCAAAGGGGGTAGCATGCCCGTGCCTTCAGGATGAATGTTCTCTAATGGACGATAGCCTTCCCCAATTGGGATCACCAATGGCATTGTTGGTGGTGGCTGTCCATGAAGGTTATTCAGAATTTCATCCCCTTCGTTCACCCCTTGAGTGACATTTACAGCCACATTTGATGTTCCCGGTATGGCTACCATTGCAGTGCTTGGTTGTACCCCCTGACGCAGTCACTATGTCTCTGGATTAGCTCCTAATAAATCCAGTGACTCCTTCATGGCTCTCATCATTTCTTCCATCTTTGCTTGGTTATTTGACATTTCATTCAATTTCCCTCTCACTTCAACTTCCATGCTCAAACCTTTTACTTGGTCAGAAGCATTTCTGGTTCATGATTACCACCAGCCATCTTAGTCCGAGCTCTGGTATTGTGAATACGAGTTAGATCGGTATCTTCCTTCCTTGGGCGCCCAATTGTGACACAGTTTTACCTTGTTAAGAAGAAAAGAAAAAAAGAATTAGTGAAAAGATAAAAATATTGCAATTTGTTAGAGAGCGGCAAATATATCTGGTCTTGACGTGAGTATCTTTGATGATAACTGTTTCCAGAACGTCTCGTTCAAAGGTACTAAGTTATAGCTATTGCCATGAGACCAACACAATGCAAAGAAGCAACCATTCTTTTATTTATCATTTGTCACAATCATCATTTTTCATACAACCATTCAAAAGGAAATACATCATAAATGTCGACAACAATGCTACCCAACAGAAAAGCCTTTATGTGTCTTCAACGTCTTCCCGCGATTATTTGCTTCATTCTCCCAATCAAGTCCTTACAATAGCCAACAAAGTGCTAATTTCAGTTGGGGTTTCAAAAGGGATGATTTCCTGCTCAGCCAGCTTTAAGTGTCTTGGAACGTCTTCTATTGCCGCATTAGCCAACCCTGCTAAGTTCGAAAGCGAATCTTCAACTCATGAATGACATGATCTTGGTGTTGCACCTCAAGATCCAAATTTGCAACTTTTTCCTTTTCTTCTCCTAGGGCAGCTTGATACTTCAGGATCTCATTTTTCATGTGTTGATTTAATTCCTCAGCTTCCCTGATATTCCTTGTTCATTTCTTCTATTTGTTGCTTCATTTGTTCCTTCTGCTAGCGCGCTTTCTCAATCTTGGCCTTTCGAAGTAGCTCCTTTAGTTGCTGATTTTCAGTTATTGCCATATCACGTTCTTGCCTTCGAAGCCTTAGTTCTTTATTGGCAGCTTCAAAACATTCTTTGGTCTTTACCATGTGTTCCTGCCCATTTTTAGCCTTTTACTGGTCCCTTCTAGAATCTGATCTTTTTCAGCAATTTCTCGCTTTAAAGTTGCATAATCATGCTGAGCGTTTTTCAACTCGAACTCCACTTGTACCTTTTCTTGTTTAGCCTTGTCCAACCTTTCTTTCATTTCTTTGATTTCTTCATTTTCATCAGAATGCAAGGCCGATGTCTTGTCAGGAATAATTGTTGTCAAGATTCTGAATGGCAACTTGACCTCTTGAGCCCTACTTTTCACCCATTGGCGGTAATTTTCTTTTACCGCACAACTCCTAACTCCCAATTCTTTTCCTTTTCGGATGACGTTGTTCCAAGCAAATTGGACCTTCCGTAGTAGGCTAATGTCATGGGAATCTAGGTAATAAAGGACAAATGGAGTAATTGCAGCTTGGAAGGCGGTCCCATCATGGGGTAACCAAGCTGGCGCAACACCAATGCTGGATTGTAATTTATACACCCTCGAGTACCCATAAGGGGTACATTTGGAAAGTCTCCGCATGGTAAATCAAAGTCTGCCATCTTCCCACCAAGGGTACCATCGGATCACCTTTTCATTCAATTTAACCAGGTCTTCAGCCCATTCTCGCCCACTTTTCTTCTTGATACGATGCATTTTTAGATCATCAAGGGGACAAGATGCCTTGTAATTTCTTTGGAAGATATGCGCGTAACCCACACATATAGTATTGGTAAACAACACAAAATTCTCTTACCATTCCTCTCATGACAAAAATCCAAGGAACAGGAGACATCCTGCTGAAGAGGATTGTGACCATGAAACTTTCTAGCAAGGAACACATCAATTGCCAAAATCTATGAAACCGTCAATATTGGGAAACAAGACGGTGCCATAAATGGTGAGGGTCAACACATCTGAAAAAGTGTCCCAATCTTCGGCTTGAGCTAAGCTGTGCAAATGCTTCTCCAAATAATCTCTTGTGAATCCCTTTGTCCCATTTCTACATTTCTGGGCTTCATGCAAATTTCTTACATTTACCTTTAGGACATTTGCTATAGTGTGCAAAGAAGCATAATGTCCTTGGTAATTGTAAGGTTTTTCTCCTTCTAGCGGTAACCCAGGATTCGTTCAAATTCTTCAAGGGTTGGTGCCAACTGAAAATCTTGAAAGGTGAAGCATCGGAGTGGAGGATCATAATACTGGGCCAATGCTGATTGCCTCTACCTGTATTTCCACTTCTAATAGGCTCAAGATTTTTCCATATTTTCTGTGAGAGAAAGACGTTGCGGTGCTTTCAAAAGCTGACTCAAGGATCTCAGGCTTTCTGTTTCAGGTTTCTTGGTTTTGAGTTGCAAAGTCTTTTTCAATTTCTCTTCATGATTGTTTGGTCTCATGTTTGCTTCCATTTTTAGATACTCACAACAAGACTTTGATATAGTTCTCTAACAAACCTGCGTAGCAACGAAGAAAAAGTGAGTTTTTTATTATATATAAAAAGGCAATAAACACTTGCATGTTAAAGAATTTATGTACACAAAATAAATAAATTAATTAAAGAAAAGGTATGCTCCCTTTGTGTCCTATTTGAGGTAAAATATGGGTGTCAGAACTGTGTCCTATGGTTGTTCTATTTTGTGAGCACTTTCACCAGGTAGGTCTATGATCTCAGGATTCTACAGTCTTAGAGTTAAAGGCTCATTTCGAATGTTATCCCAACAGGTGAACGCTAGATGTAGGACATTCACGAAAGAGTCACACTCTAGACGAGATTTTCGCAATAACCAAACAGGATGTACATCCAAAATGGCTACCACTACACAATCTCTTACCTATCTCAAGTTGCACTAGACCTTGTATAGGGCCCCACTCGTGTGTGATAAATGTGTGAGTGTTGTGTGTGAAGGGAGCATACAAACCTGGAATCCTATAACTACCCATGGTAAAATACCTGCAAAATAAATACAAACAACAAATATACAAAACCAACAATAGTCGCCTACCTAATGGTTGTCACAAAAAAATAAAATAATGCTGACAAAATTCTAGCATAAAAAGAAAATAACAAGATAAAAATATAAAATAAATAAATATAAAAAAAATAAAATAAAATAAACTAAAAAGAAGTTATAATAATGTGCACAATCAATTATTTAGGCTTGACTCTCAAAATTCCCAGTGGAGTCGCCATTTGTCGCAACCGGATCGCGACGGACGGCGAAAAATTATTTTGTTAAAATTGGAGTCGCCACCAAGTTTATTTAAATTGGGAAAACATGGAAAAACCCGTTTTATTAAAAATTGGTCTTTGAAACCAGATTTGAGTTCGGAGTCGGTTATGCATAGGGAAGGGTAAGATTTTAATCCTACGCACCCTAATACACCCGTCCTTACGGTACCTTAATTGATTTGTGCAAATTATTAATAACCTTTCAAAATATTCATTTTTATATTTTTATTTACAAAAAAATTTAAAAAAAGAAGAACACCAAGCTTCACAACTGGTGTTCAAAATACTGTGTTAACAAACCACGGTTAAATTAACATTTTTATTCAAAATACAATATTTCACAAATAAGTAACAAATTTAAACTAAATATATGAAAATGAAAATCTCTTATGAATTATAAATATTTACAAATAAGATAAAAATTTATTTTGATATTTTTTACAAAAATAAAATAAAATATAAAAGAGAACATGCTTTTAAAGAAAATTTGGAACATCAAGCTGTCACAACTCAGATGTCCAAATATTAGTTAACAAGCCTCCCTAAATTAACCCTTTTTATTTGAAATAAAATATCCTAAAAAATGATTATTTAAATTAAATAAAATATCTCATAAAAAAAAATTTACAAATAAGACAAAAATTATAAAATTTAATTTTGACTTGACAGGGATCGGAACGCCCTCCACGTATCCTGGTGCAATGGGGAATTCAAAGTCACGTAGTTCTTGAAATAAGTATGTGTTGATTGATTTTAATTAGAGGAAAATAAAATGTGTTGACGGATTTTTAATTTTTAGAAAATGGATTTTTGTTATGAATTGAAGGAAAACAAAAAAAAAATTTTTTTTATAAGCTTTAGTTTCAACAAACTTCCAAAATTAATTCGTAAATACAAATACACAATTAATTTAAACAAGACACTAAATATATAAGATAATTAAACTAAAAGTAAAATCCTAATCATTATTTTTCTTTTTTATTTTTAATCTTTTTACAAAACATTAAACTCACTCTAAGAAATAATTAAATCACTCTTTTTATTTTGTTTTACATGATCACAATACTTGAGGACTTACTTTGAATCAAACCTCTTTTTATTTATATCAAAATGTACCTAAACACAACAAATAAAACCTAAAATGCCAAAAAAATATAAAACAAACACTGATCAAATGAACAAATCCAAACCTAGACAAACTTGAATAATAGGAATACAAAATAAATAATAAAATGTTAACAATAATTCTTTAATCCTATCACTTACACACACATAAGCATAACAAAGTAACAATAATAATAATAATAATAATTGTAACACTCATCCCTCGACCTTAACACTAATACTCTCTCACTCTCACAAACCCACACGCGCACACACACATCCACACACGC
>JAMLFY010001175.1:0-16365 GCA_030441495.1 Dalbergia oliveri
ATGTCCCCGTTGAGTCGCGAGTTGAAAGCTCAATTGGAGGATTTATTGGAGAAAAAGTTTGTAAGACCTAGTGCGTCACCTTGGGAGAGCACTGTGTTGTTTGTGAAGAAAAAGGATGGGAGTATGAGGATGTGTGTTGACTATAGGCAATTGAATAAAGTGGCAAGTGAAGAACAAATACCCTTTGCCTAGGATAGATGACTTGATGGAGACCGACTTAAAGGGCAACGTGTTTTCTAAGATTGATTAGAGGTCAGTGGGTGAGAGATGAAGATATACAAAAACGGCCTTTCGTCCGATAACCATTGAGTTTTAGTAATGTCCTTTGGATTAACCAATGCTAGGGCAATTTTATGGATTACATGAATAGGATCTTTAGACCTTATTTAGATCAGTTTGTGGTTGTCTTTATAGATGACATTCTCATCTACTTAAGACCCACGCGAGAGCATGAACGCCACCTAACTATAGTCCTGGAAATCCTAAAGGAAAAGAAACTATATGCCAAGCTTTCTAGTGTAAATTCCTGGTTGGATGAGGTGAAATTTTTCAGGGCATGTAGTATCTGGAGAGGAATTCCTGTAGATCCTAGTAAGGTGGAAGCGGTTGTAAGCCTGGGAAAGACCAACCACGTCACTGAAGTAAGGAGCTTCTTAGGTTTCACTGGTTGTTACCGTTCGGTTTATCAAGGGATTTTCAGATTTCCTTTCCTCTGACTAAGCTAACTGGGAAAAACACCTCTTTTCATGGACCAGGAGTGTGAAAAGAGCTTTAAGAGCTGAACACAAGCTAACCTCAACCCCTGTTTAGTGTTACCCAACCCAATGTGCCTTCGAAGTGTCCTGTGATGCTTCAAAGGAAGGGTTTGGGTTGTGTCCTGATGAGGATAGGCAAGTGGTGGCCTATGCATCGAGGCAACTCAAGCCACATGAGGCAAATTACCCGCCCATGACCTTGAGTTAGCCGTCTTCGTGTTTGCCCTAAAGATTTGGAGAACACCATTTATACGGAGTGAGGTTTGAGTGTTGATCACAAGAGTTTGAAATATCTCTTTGATCAAAAAGAGCTAAACATGGAGGCAAAGAAGGTGGATGGAGTTTTAAAAGATTATGATTTCGGGTTAAACTATCATCAGGTAAAGCTAATGTTGTCACTCTGTCCCTAGTAGGAAATCCTTACAAGTGTCCCGTTTGATGGTGAAAGAGATTGAGTTAATTGAGCAATTTAGAGACCTAAGACCTAGGAATGACCTTGACCACTAAGGGCATAAGAGCTTGTCACCTTAGTGTGACAAGTGAATTCAGAGGAAAGAATTGCTCAAGCCCAAAGGAAAGATACAGAATTTCAAGACCTTAAGCGGTAAGAGCTGTAAGTTGAAAGGTTTTACCAAGGGAATGATAGTTTATGGAGGTTTGAAGGTCGTATATGTGTACCTGCTAGTGGTGACCTGGGAAGGATATTTTGGAGGAAGCCCATAAGAGTCATTTCACCCTCCATCCTGGTGCCACCAAGATGTATCAAGATTTGAGGAAGATGTTCCTGGTGGCCTGGATTGAAAAGGATGTGTGCACATGGGTGAATAAATGCTTGGTATGTCAAAAGGTGAAGATTGAGCACCAAAGACCCTGGAATGTTGCAACCCCTATCAATCCCTGAGTGGAAGTGGATATGTATCTCCATGGATTTTGTAGCTGACTCCAAGGAACCAAGCGAATCATGACGCCATTTGGGTAATAGTGGATAAAGTTGACTAAGTCAGCCCACTTTTACCTATTAAGGTGACTTATTCCTTGGATAGGTTAAGCAAGTTCTATATTCTAAGAAATAGTAAGGTTACACGGATCCGTCGACGATAATCTCGGTAGGAGATCCGCGATTCACGTCACGGTTTTGGGGAGCCTTTCAGAAGGCGTTTGGTTCGAGGCTCTGTTTGACCCGGCTTATCACCCGAACGGACGGTCGTCTTGAAAGAACTATCCAAACTTTGGAGGACATGTTGAGGGCTGTGTTTTAGATCAAAGAGAGAGTTGGGATAAGTACCTCCACTAGTTCAATTTGCATATAACAGAGGTCTCATGTGCAAGTATCGAGTATGGCACCATACGAGGCCCTCTATGGACGGAAGTGTCAATCACCTTTATGTTGGTATGAGCCCAGGAGAGCAAAGTACTCAACAGATATTGTGAGGGAAACGACGAACAATTAAGAAGATTAGATAAGAGTCTCCTGCTCAAAGTCGCAGAAAAACTATGCGGACAAGCGCGAAAAGCCTAGATTTTCAAGAAGGGGACCATGTGTTCCTAAGAATCACCCCAGCAAGGCATAAGGAGCAATGAAGTAAAGAAATTGAGCCCAAGATTTCTTGGTTACCATTGAAATCCTTAGCAAAATAGTCTATAGCTGCAGGTATAGCCCTACCCAGAGTCTCCAACCTTCATGATGTTTTCCATGTCTCCAAGATTAAGGAAATATATTCTAGCCCAAGTCATGTCTAGAGCCAGAACATGTACAATTAAGAGATGACCTAACGTTTAAGTTACCACCCACGGAGATCGTTAGGCGGAATTAGCGGTTAAGGAACAAGGTTGTTCTACCACATCAAAGTAGCATGGGGACAAGATGAAACCGAAGAAGTTACATGGAAGCTAAAATAGAGAATGCAAGCACAAGAATATCCGAGCTATTCTTAAGGGTAACGGTTTCGAGGCGAAATTCTTTTAAGGGTAATGTAACGCCCCAATTTTCCTGTAATTTTTACTATCATTAGGAATTACCGAATTCCCGTAGGTAAATATTATATAAAATTTGAGACCAAACAATCCTTAATAAAGGAATATAACGTTAGAAGAGAAGTTAGGAGCAATTCGTGTTAGGTATTACCCCAAATTTCTGTACGTGTAAAATGACCAAAATGCCTTGAGGTTATTTTACTAGAAAATGAATCGTGGGCCCCACCCATCCTCAAGGGGATGTTTTGATGTTAATAAGGGATTGTTTGTGTTATGTGTGTTAATAGAGGAGAGAATCCTAATTTTGAGCTCGGACAGCGAAATGACCAAAACGCCCTTACGTTTAACTTCGAATTTGTGCCGCTGAGCCCGAACCTCACTAAAATGTGTTAAAAGGTGTTTTTAAGCCATGATTAACCATTGGTTAAGCTCGGATGGTCTCGGGCAATTTTTAAGTAAATGACCGTTTTCCCCTCTCTTATGCAAGTTTTACAAATTTTGAGATTTTTGATTCGTCTAACGAAACCTAAGCAATATTAGGCTCAAATTAAAGCTTATTAAATTCTAATTATTAATCTAGAGTCAAAATTATTTATTTAGATTGATTAGAACCTAAAATTGCTTAAAACACCCAAATTGCTTAGTAATTCACTTAAACCCTTACCGTAAATTCTCTAAATTGTGAATACCTTGCCTACACCTAAAAAATACATGGAACACACAAAATCCTCTTCCACAAGGCTGTAATGCACGAAATTATTGAGTAATAAGTCAGAAAATTATTACACAAAAATCCAAAGAATGAAAACAAAGAATCATGAAAACATGGAAACATGATTCCATGTTTAAGCCACCAAACAAAATGATTTTTCTTCCTTATTTTTTTTCTCTAATTTTTGGTCAGATTTCTTCCTTTCCTTGTCCATTTATGAGCTGCAAAATCTCTATAAATAGGCATGCTTGAAGATAGTTTAGATGCTTGTTCATAACTTACACAAATTCTAGTTTTAAGCACCAAAAGCTCTCATTTCCTCCTCCTCTTGGCTGAATTCTTTCTTCAAGTTTTCAAGAATATTTTCTTTCATTTCACTCAAGGAAACCAAGTTCTCTTCCTTTCCTTCAAATCAGATTAGGTAGGGAGTTGTTTTTAAGTTTATTTCTATGCTTTGCTAAGTGTTGTTCTTGGTTCAAAATGATGATTTCATGGATTTTCTCTAGTTTTTCCATTTGGTTTTCTTCTTCCTTTTTCTTTGAACAATTCAGCCATATGGCCTAGGTGGGACTAAGATGATGCTTGATGATGAGGACCTTGAGGGTGGGTTGTGAATCCATCACAAGTTAGGCCTCTAAAGCTTGAAAGTTCCACTTGATGCAAAACTTTAAAGAATAATATTTTTATGATGTTTTTATGATCTTGAGTTTAGAACTTGAAAGATGTATTTTTCACTTTGTCTTGCTAAGATATATTGGGTTGAATTTATATTTCTAAAAGTCTTGAGGAGCTCTAGTAAAGAAATAAAATGAACTTGCATCCATGTTTAAGTTTATGCCTTGCATAACCATGTTTACTTTCTATGTCATCACTAAATTCTCAAGAATGAATAAATGAACTTGCATATTCATGTTTAAATTTCCAAGCTTGCATTTCATGTTTAAATTTCAAGTTGTCACTTAATCTCTAAAGATAATAAAGAAGTTGCATCTCATGTTTATTTTATGCTCTCACTTTATTTTATAATGGCTAAAAGAGTCAATGCATGGCATGTTTATTTTATGTCATCACCTAAAAATCCTAGAGCTCAAAGACTTGCTTATGAATCATCACAAAGAAATAAGATAATTGGAGTTAAAGAATTTATTCTTTAAGAAGTCTTGAGAATTGGAGCTTAAAAAAAATGTAATTCTCATCTCATTCGGTCCTATGCGACTCCAGGGGCTCGGTTGCTTAAGATTCTCTTCTCTCCTAGTCCTATGCGTCCAGGGCTCCAAGTTTCTTGCATCATGTTTATATTACAAGTTCTTGCATCATGTTTAATTTTCAAGTTATCACCTTAAATCTTAAAGATAAAGAAATGGAATTGCATATCATGTTTATAATTCCAAGCTATCACCTTATAAAGATAAGATTAAAATAAGGTTGCATAGCATGGTAATAATTCAAAGATGTCACCTAAATCTCTAAAGCTCAAGACTTGCTCCTTTTATCTTAAGTGAAAGATTTAATTATGAACATTCTTTCAGTTATAAATCGGTCCCATGGTTAATTTAGGCCTAAAGTCCTATAGACTTTCATTTTAACAAAGGAATTAGTTTAAAAGAGTTTTAAAACTTTGTAAGTTTTATGGGAAGCTAGTAATTTATGTGTACTTAAAATGTGATTTGATGCTTATTAAGAATTTGGTGTCATTGATTGATTCCCTGGTTTGTATGTTATA
This sequence comes from Dalbergia oliveri, assembly GCA_030441495.1. Classification (NCBI taxonomy): domain Eukaryota; kingdom Viridiplantae; phylum Streptophyta; class Magnoliopsida; order Fabales; family Fabaceae; genus Dalbergia; species Dalbergia oliveri. The sequence goes on from JAMLFY010001175.1 coordinate 5,165, forward strand.
GTTGTTGTTGCAAACAATGAAAACTTATGCATGAAATAAAGACATATTTATTATTCCTGGAAAAAGTATTTCCTAAGTGCAATTTGGAAAGATTCTGGCTAAGGAAAGATTTGGTATTTAGCGTGTCCATTGTGACCCACCTCTCTTTCCTGGGATCTCCAAGATGCATGATTCCAGTTGGTATATTATTTTGGCATAAGACTATAAATGAGAAAATGTTATGATGATTATGAATGAAGAATTGTATTATGATATAACATGCAAAGACTTAAAGGTGACTCAAAATATATGAGAAAATGATCCTTGACCAATCAAACTATCCAGGCGGTGAAAAGGTGATTCTTGCCTACGTTGTTCTCTCAAAAGGGTAGAGAGCGGAATTTTACTTATCAAAAGGGATAATATATGCTGGTGACGACTAGCAAGGTATGAGCTCATAACCTAGATTACTCCCAAAAGGGTGGAGTATAGGGTAGCCCAGGAAAATGATGATGAAAGTAACTTTAAGTCACCTAAGAAACTAAGTAAATGCATTATGTGAATATGATGTTCTGCTATGCATAGTATTTATGAGATGATGATGAGAAATATGATATTCTGCTATGCATAGTATTATGAAATGATGATGAGGAATATGATGTGATTTTATGCATAACTATGTTATTATATATGAAAGGAAAAGTTCATTATAAACATGACATGCTAAGTTTATGATGCATTATAAGACGCATGATTAAAGGACAAACCTCGTAAAGTATGGAACTAATAAATCAATCTTAGCATGCTCACTATTTCATAATAACCCGAGGTTCCTGGGGACGATGATGATGACACAATGCATCATGAGGTGAGTACCCTACTGAGATTCTTTTTATAAGTTTCTCACTCCCTCTATTTTCTTTCCATCTCGTCTTCAAAAACGAAGGAAGCGTTCGTGAATCACATTGAGGTTTAAGGATACTGAATTAAATTAATCTAGTTTCACTCATATTTCAGATATCTATCCCTATCCCTGAAGTGTGTTACTACTAGGTGCCATTAATGGATGTCCTCCATCCATATATTATTTATGTTTTTATTAGATTGCCTACACTTAGTCTTATATTATTAATAGGCAAAATATCTATGATATGTAATTATGGATGCTATATGATGGAGCCAATATATTATGATGTGATGTTTGTAAATTCCTATGTGTCTTTTAAATTTTGCTAAATTATTCACGTTAAGCGGGCTCACGTTTTCAATTATGTTTAAAAAAAAAATGGCTCGTAATTTCACTAAGTATTTTCAAAGCATGATTAAGGAACTGAAGCAAAGAGTAAAGTCTAGTAATTAATCAAATCCTCCTAGGTGTATTGGGTTAATTATTAGGGTGTTACAATGCACCCTAGAACATGTCAGGTGGCGAAAGTAACCTTTGCTCCTCTGAGCATGGACAGACAAATACCTTCTCAATTGATAAAAATTACCCCTAAAAGGGATCAGTTGACCTTTCCGAAATTCCCCAAAACGAGCATGTTCTGGGATTTAGTGGCCTTGATTCACATTAGCTTGGGTAGCGTGCCATTCGCTCCATCATCATTCTCATTGTCCTTGCCACAATCATGACGGTGTTAAGACCTGATTGTTCTCATTATTCCTATGGGCTCACGTTTATGTCGACGTGCCATTGATCCATATACACCCAAAAATGGCAACACTGAGAATGATCAGGCTCAATATTTCCCATGCAAAGTGAGCAAGTTACCATGGCACGTGCAACATGCGTAGTCATGTATTTCCAATCCTGAAGCTCGTACCTAATGATAAACATCTACACATGACGTCTTCGTATTATGCTTAGAAGCATAGCCGGTGCAATCCTAGGGCTTTATGAAAAGGGAAACTCTCTTGATACCGAATGTAACACCCTAATAATTAACCTAATACGCCTCAGCCGTCTGATTCCATGCTAGACTTTACTTCTTTCTCTTTCAAGTTCTTTAATCATACTTAGAAAATACTTAGTGAAATTATGAGCCATTTTTTTTTAAAACATAATAAAAACGTGAGTCTCGTGTAACGTGAATGGTCAGTAAAACAAAGCGGAATAAACATATCATAAAAAGAACACAATCACATTACATCACATAGGCTCCATCATATACATGCATAATTACATAACACATAGATATTTTGCCTACCAATAGAGTTTGGCTAGGTATAGTCAATCAAACAAAACATAAATAGTATATGAATGGAAGAACATCCATTAATGGCACCTAGTAATAACGTCGGAGGGATAGGGATAGATCTGACACACACGCCAAGGTCCCATACGTTCCCAAGGATGATAAGGCATTCTCGGGTAGAGAACATTCCTAACACCCTAAAATTTAATTAAAAATTAATTTGAGCTTATTAATCTTAATTTAAAAAATATAATAGTTTAATAATGATAAGGGCAGCCCAATGGACCTGTGAAAAAAAAAAAATTTACTAGGTCGATGGATAGTAACACTGCGAGCCCTACGGCCCACCGAAACGGCTGAAACCCTAGATTCGAGCCAGGAGTACAGAAGAATTGCAGGAAAACATGGGAATAAGGTTAGAGATAAGGTGTGAATGATAATTTTATACTTAAAATAAATTTTGGGTAATATTTGGATTTAATGATGGTGATACTGATTTGGATGATTTAGATGTCCGTTTTAACATGAAAGGTATTTCCATCGGCGATGGATGATGTCCACCTAAGGACATGTGGAAGGCCAAGATTTAATCTTGGAATCAAAGATTAAATCTTACCACCATACCATTGTTGCTTTATTACATAAACGATGATTTTTTACTGAATATCTTCTAAGCATTTTAATATAAGAAGGCTACTCACATTTTTCTTCCCCAAGACACACAAAATTTCGTGGTCAGCAAGAGAAGAAGAAGCAACCACCATTGTTGCCTTTGAGAGCTTGTTCTTGAGTTTAAGCCCAAAAACTCCAAGCTAAGTTGTTGGATCATCAAAAGTTCTTCGCTTCAGCTTGTTTCTACACCAATTCCCTACAAATCTAAGGAACAAAATCTCAATCACTCATCAATCCTTACCTTTCTCCTCGCACCTCAGTTTGATCTAGAGGGGTTTGAAGTTAGATTGAGAGCTTGAAAGAGAGAAGGAATAGAGTTTGGTTAATCTTGAAGCCAAGGAACTAATAGGTTACTATAAGTAGGTTTTTTGTTGTCTTTTCTGCCAATTTTTTCTCTTTAATTTTGGGTTGATATATGTCCTTCATTTTTGATGAAATTGATTGATATTATATTGAAATTGATGTATAAATTTTTACAATATATGTTTTGGATGGTGTTAAAAAATGGGTTTTCATAAAAATAAATTTGGACTAAATGAACTTATTTTGTCCTATGTCAGCAACAAGTGGTTGAGCGAATTTCTTGGTATATTTTTGGGAATTTTCATGTTAACTATAAAATTATATGTTGGAGTAAACATCTTAAAATAATTACCTGAATTTTCTTGGGTGTTAGTTTTAAGGTTTGATTCTAAGAAAATCAGAAACCGAAAATGGCAAATCCTACTACCTGATTGTGAAACTCGGCAGTAAACTTCTAGAATTTATTACCATAGCAAATGAGTTGTTACTGGTTCTTGAAATTTTTACACGAAGCTAATATATTGAAGTGTCACTATGAATTTTATTGAATTGATTCAATCATTTGCTATGAGTTAAAGATTAGGGGGAACTGCAATTACTGGTCTGGGAATTGGTGGCCCTGGCTGTTACAAATTTGTACATTTTACTAAGGTAGCTATAAAGTCTGTTTGTCCTGAAATGTTTTCCAGGTTATTCTAGACACATTGAAGTGTAATTCCAGAATTTTGACGTGACTCTTGAAATGGTCTTTGAAGTTATGATAATGAAATGTTGTGCCTAGGACGTAACTCTGCAATTGTGGGAATGGAACGATGCTTAAAATTGAGAATGTAATGACACTTTGGCTTCCTTGATATGACATGGTATTTAATATTAAGTGTTTGGCCATATGAAGTCTGATGACATGTGAATGCATGCTATGGATTTTAAAGATTGAAGTATGAGAAAAGAATTGAGAATTTCATTTGTGAATGATTGCCTATATGTGGCCTATGTATGCATTTGAAGAAAGAGAAAAGTATATGATGCAATTATAAGGATGTATAAATTCAATCTGCATGTTTTTGACATATGGACAAAAAGCAAACAAGACTTAATTGAATGAGGGAAGGCGAAAGTAGTAACTTCTCAAAATTTATTTTGGAGTAAAATAAGCCTATGTATCGGCTAGGAATAGTCTATATGGGATTCGAAAATGGAAAAAAATGAAGTTCGATAACCACGTTTCAGGAATGAGTTAATCCTGATTGGACGTTTTCCCTTGTGTGGTGTGATCCACCATGAATACCCGTTGGTAACGGATCTTGTAACATCCTCCAAGTACAACCCCATTCTTAAGCTATGATATTGATCTCGAGAGTTGTTACTTGTTAATTAGCGGGCCTCTCTTAATTAGCTATAGCAAGCTCGATTTACGTGCGAGTAACTAAGCGTAATTCTATTAAAACATATTACATGTAAACATCAAGTTTATTAAACATACATCTAAAATACATAAGAAAGTCCTTTGGGGCTTTAGTACATATCTCTTTTGATACGTACATACATACTTCATTTCACTAATATCGGAGAATAAAACAGGTAACTACTACACTATAGCAATCCTAGCTCCTTTGTAATGCAGCATCATAATCCTCTTCAGGGCTTAACCTCTTAAACACAGAAACAAACAAATAAGGTAAACTTTTATAATCTTCAGTAGGGCAACTCCCTAATCACAATCATAATGTCATCGTCATCGCCCAGAGCCACTTCGGTTTATTTGGGAAAAAATGATCATAATATGTTATTAAAGGTTCATTTTAAGTCCAAAATCATCCTTCGGAACTGGGTAGCTTTTAACAACAATCAGTACATGTACATATATCAGAAGCTCAAACACATAGTAAGTAAATCTACTTAAAGGATTTCATATGATATGGGTGATGCATGTGTCAAATCCAAGTAAAGTTCTCTCAAAGTGACTTGGTTTCCATCATGGCCATAAAAGCCAATTAGTGCATTTTTCTTTCATTGACATAGGAAAGTTTGGTTTATTCTCCAACGGGTATTTTTAAGTGAACTCCACAATAGATGCCGTTTATACCCAACGGGTATTTATGGTGAATCACACCATAAGGGAAATGGCAGGACTAGCCTAAGGACTCAAGCTCATTCCTATACGTGGTCATCGAATTTCATTTTTCCATTTTGAATCCAACAAGATCTATTCCTCGGATACGTCTACCGACTATAAATTGGGGGTTTCTCTTTTCAATTTCCTTCCCTCATTCAATCTAAGTCTTGTTTCTATTTGTCCATATGTCAGAACATCCACAAATTTAAATTTATACATCTTTATAATGGCATCATATCTTTTTCTCTATTTCTAGATGCATACATAGGCCACATATAAGCAATCATTCACAATGAAATTCTCATTTTTTTCTCATACTTCAATCTTTAAAATCCATAGCATGCATTTACATGTTATAAGTCACATGGCCAAACACTTAATATCAAATACTCATGTCGATTTCTCAGAGCCAAAGTGATTCATACATCTCAATTCAAAGCATTGTTCCATTCCCAGCACAATGGGAGAGTTCCTGTCCTAGGCACAACATTTCATTATCATATCAACAGCTATTTAAAGAGTCACAAAAATTCTCTATAACACTTCAATGTGTCTGAGATAACCTGTGCTAAAATTTCAGACAACAAACTTCTATAGCTACCTTGGGTAAATGTGATTTTAGTGGTCAGGGGCCACCAATTCCGAGCCAAATGAGTTCCCTAATTTTTAACCCCAGCAAATGATTGAATTAATTCACAATAAAATTCAAGTAACACTTAAATGTTATAACTCTTTGTAAAAATTTCAAAGGCTAATTCAATCATTTGCTATGATAATAAATTGGGACAAGTACTGTTCCATTAAACAATAAGGACAAGCATTGCCTCATTTTGGTTTATAATTTTTCTGAGGAATCAAGCCTTAAAACTAACACCCAAAAAAATTCATGTAGTTATTTTAAGGTGTTCTATTCAACATATAATTTTTATAGCTCATGAAAACACCCAAAAATATACCAGAAATTCGTAGAACAACATTAGCTCCAGGACAACAGAAATTCAGAAACCTAGTCCAAACTTATTTTGATGAAAACCATTTTCTAACCCAATCCAAACACACAACCAAAATTCATACATCAATTTCAACATAATATCAACCAAAAAAACCAGAAATTTCTGACTTAGGTCATGCCAAAACAGATCAGAAAAATTTGACAAAAAGAGGCGCATAAACCCACTTTTCGAGGCTTGCATGGATAGTTTTGGCTTCAAGATAATCCAAGCTTGAATCCTTCCACTCCCAAAGTTCCCCCAAACCAACTCCAAACCCTTCTTAAATCAGTGAGGTGTGAGGTACAAGACAAGGTTTTGATAAGGGGTTGGAAATTTCGGTTAGATTGGTAGAGAATTAAGTGTAGGACATGTTTTGTGAAGATATTGAGGTTTTATGGGTTGAGGCTAGGGCTTATGAAGCTCCAAGTTTGTTAATGGAGTTTGAGAGGAAGAACAATGGAGGAGAGCTTCTTGGAGTGTCCTCAGAAATTTTGATGCAAGGAATGATGAGATATTGATTTTATGAGGATTTATGACAAAATGCATAATAATTTCAAGTACAAAATGTTTTATTTTCTTAAAAATAAGTCTAGTAATTTTTGTAAGCATCCTATTGGTTGTAATAAGGTAGTAATGGCGTGGCTTCTTCTAAGCCACACACTTGTCTTCTAGTTTAGTGGCCAAATTTAAGCATCCAAGTTTCATTTAGATATTGAGGGACTCACACTAAAATCTCAGAACGGATTAAACAACGTATTACAAATTAACAGATATGCCCAGAAAGTAATTTTAAGTAAAAACTATCATTCCCACCTATCTCTAACCTTATTCCCATGTTTTCCTAATTCCGGGGCACCTCGGACCCGAAATTGTACAGGTTTAACTGTACAGGGCGGCAGATAGAGCAACAGATTCTTGTTCACCGCCTCGAAATTTTTTATTTTTTATTTTTTAAACATTCGTTGGCCCCTGGTACACAACTCTTAATTATATTTTTAAAATTACGACTAACAAAGCTCAAATTAATTTTAGTGATTTTAGGGTGTTACAGATCTATTGTGGAATTGTCCTGAAATTACCCGTTGGGTAAACTAAGTCTTTCCTATGTCAATAAAAAGAGGGAAATGCACTGATTTGATCTTTGTGGCCATAAGTGATTCTATGTCACCTTGAGTAAATTCATTGCATGTATTATATGCTATTTATCTTATTTTGATTTGTCTACCTTGTGTAACTTAGTAATTGTTGAAATGTGATGAGATATATGCTTGAAGTGACGAAATGCTAAAAGAAACTCACTTCGGAGGAATGGTTTTTGAACATTAAAAACGAATCTTTGATATATGTCGCATGCTCACATTTTTTCTTAATCACGGAAATGGCTGGACGATGACGATCAACCTATGATTGTGAAATTGGGGAATTGTCACTCCTAAAAATTTAAAAATTCTCACCCATATGTGTTTGTTTTAGATATCGCCCTAGGTTAAGCTAGAGGATAATGATGGTCCCTTTATGCAAAAAGAGTGTAGGATTGCTATAGTGTAGTAGTTACATATTTATTCTCCTATTACTCCGTGAAATGAGTATATATGTAAATGTATTAGAAGACAAATATGTCTTAAGCTCATTGGAGGAGCTTCCTTATGTATATTTAGTACTATGTTTAATAAACTTGATGTTTACTTGTAATATGTTTTAATAAGAATTACGCTAGTTATCTCGCACGTGAATTGGACTTGCTATAGATAAATTAAAACACTAATTGACAAGTAAATCACTAGAATATTGATATCATGGCTTAAGAATGGTGTCCTACTGGGAAGATGTTACATCTAGGTATCAAACATAAATAGAAGAATCACAAACATTTGCCATCACTTTGAAGACGAGAATGGAAAGAAAGAAAGAAAGAGGGAGTGAGAAACTTATAAAGAATCTCAGTAGGTACTCACCTAATATTGAGTGTCATAGTATTATCGTCCTAAGGAGACCTCGAGAATTATACTGAAATAGTGAGCATGCTAAGATTCATTTATTATATTTTGCAAAGAGTCAGTTAGTTTTAATCATGCATCTTGTAATGCATCATAAACTTAGCATGTCATATTTATAATGACCTTTTCCTATCATATATCTAATCAGCATATCATAATAACATAGCTATGCATAAGACCACATCATATTTCCTCATCATTATATTGTAACGCCCTAATATTTAACCTCAATACGCCTAGGACGTATCAAGATTAATTATTAGTTATTACTTCTCTATAAATTCATTTACAAAAATACTTAGGGAAAATACAGGTAAATTTTTTTTTGAAATGAATTATGTAAAACAAAGTGCGAGCCTTTGCGCATAACATAAATGTAACGTGAAGCGGAAGAATAAATAAAACATCAGAATATAAGCATTAAAGAACACATCCATCATGAAAACATTCCTCATCACATTAGTTAACATAGTTTAGTACATCACTGTTGAAAATATAAAAGAAACAAAGTCTTACCCATACTAGTGGGCAGAGCTTGCAGGTACAACAACATAAAATAAGAAACATAATAACAAATACATGAAAACAACCCCAAAAGATACTCCCAAGCTATGACACTCCCTCCCTCGAGCTATGGATAATGTCCTCCTCGTCCCTCGATGGCATATACCTAATGAACTCGGGCAGCTCCTCGGATGCGTGGAGGCGGAAGGACGGGCAAGCATGCTCGGCACGGTGTGTGGGCACATCTCGGACGTCATGCTAACCTCGCTGCGTCACCGTCTCCTCGCTACCCATCCCGATATCCATGGACCCGGGCGGAACTCAGAGAAGGATGAGAAGAGGATCCTCGGATGGGTCGTCTCCGAACGTCTCGGCGAGGCACGTACTCGGGGTAACCCTAGGGCTGAGTGCCGACGGGCGCGCGGTTCTGCTACATCTCAAGGTCGCGTCCTCTCAAAAATCATGTCGTCACCAAAGGGGAGGTCGGGAGTGAAGTGGAAGCTGGAGACTGGAAAGGCAAATGGGCGTCCCATGTATGCAAAATGCGTATAGCACAACGCCCTTGAAGTGGTAGGCTGATGCATGGGTTATAGTGCAGCTCCACGGGTGCGTCAACAAAATCACGAACGATGCTATGAATGTCTGAAGACGTAACGGAAAGAAGCGGAGAGATGAAATCTTGCTAAAGAATCTAGATAGGGAAATCCTCTATCCTAGTGTCATCGTTACGTCCCAGGAACCTTGGGTTTATTATGAAAAGGTTAAGCATGCATAGGTTCATTATGAGGTTTTCACAAGATATTTATCCAAGGTCCATGTCTTTTATAATGAGTCTTAATGCATGTATGTAGCATAATAGTTCATGAATGCATGACAGTACTTTAGGTAAACCAAACAAATATCAAACAACATATCAATGGCATGTAACTTTCTCTTGAACATCTTTCCTTTCCTCATACTTGTGACACCAATCATAATAGTAACCACCACCTTAAACTAGGCTATGAGCTTATACCTTAACTATTGTCACTAGTTCTTACTTATCCTCTTGACAAGTGAATCATAAACATAATCATATTCATCATAATCATCATAATCCAAACTCCTGAGTACGGGTAGGGGGCTAAGGATCACCCATCATGGGACTTTTTCCTTTTCGAAACGCATAGACTGGTTAAGCCAATGATTTTCCGCTTTGGCAGGCTAATGTCTATGCCCTCACGGTTTTACCTTCTCCTCACCGGAGCAGGAGAAGTACGTCTAAGTGTGTCACCTTAAACATCATTTTTTTCCTTATTCGAAAAGCATCGACTGGTTAAGCCCAGCGACTTTGTCTTCTTTGGAGGCTAATGCCTATGCCTCACGGTTTTACCTTCTCCTCAGGAGTAGAGAAGTACGTCTCGGCATGTCACCTTAAACATCATATTTCTCAAAAACTTTCTTATGTCTCTCAAATTTGACGGAAATTTGGTGGCATAACAGCTACTCTCCGAAGTTCCTCAAAGAGTCATGCCACATAATCTCGTCACATAAATCATTTTCATGGAACTTTCTCAAATTAATAACTTTCTAGTTCATATGAGCATATTCCTCAATTTCATTCATATTTCGAAACCTTATGCATCTTAAATACAACATTCCATCACATCATCATATCAATCATACACATAAAGTTTCATGCTCAAGGAACTAACATAATCACATCATCATAATATACTCCAGGTTCATCATCATAATTATGCTCTCTGACCACCTATCTCATAGTATCTTATGCTTTGACCCTACAGGGCCTTAAACTTGTATTTGCATCTTTATTACCCTCAAGAGGTTAACACTTAAACTTTTCTCTAAGATTTGAACTCACTAAAATTCCAAACAGCACTGCACATTAAAGGGCAAAAAATATCATATGCTTATCGGGCTCTAGAATCTCCATTCATGACCCTTTTTAAGATCCGTCTTCCTAAGGCTCCATAATCAATTCCAAAACCAATTATGAGGGATTCTTAGGCATGTTCTCTAAGTTATAAACCATCTTTCCTCAATCTAACTATGCTGGAATAGAATTATGCTTTGCCATGTCTAAGAGTGCTAGAATTCCTATTTTAAGTTCTTATCATCACCTTAAGCTTAGAAATCAACACCTAATCATTTATGAAGGGATTTTATACATGTCTTACTAATTATGAACCATTTATCCTTTGAATTAATCATGCTGGAATATTTGCATTTTTATGCATTAAGGTGTTCTAGAATTCTCATCTCTAATCCTTTCAAGTTACTTATTCTTTTCTAATTTTTCTAAATCGATTCCTTGCTTCACTCAAACATAATTTCACACATTTTAAGACCTTAGAACAGCATTTATACAGTAGCCAAACATAGAACCAAAATCAAGCCCATAAAATCACATAATCTCTTGAGTTGAAAAGCATATAAGTTG
>JAMLFY010001176.1:0-16362 GCA_030441495.1 Dalbergia oliveri
CCACATTAGAATATTCATTATATTAATTAATACTCAATTATCAATGTCATTTATTATCTTTCTAATATCTATGTTTGTCTAAAATTAACAATATATTTTGAAAGGAATGGAATAATAAATACTACTGATCCAATATAATCCAAATTAAAAATGAAAATACATACATAATGCAAATTCAATAAAGATAATTAAAAAAATGAATATGTGCTAACATCTTCTTTATATATATATATATATAAAATTTATATAAATGGAAAATTGCAGAATCTCCATGAGACAAAGACCTTATTCATTGTCCCTATCTCGTCCTTTTTCAGGCAATCCATCTGGGTATCACTTTGATATTTTTTTAATCATCATAGCCATTTACATATTTTTAGTAAATTAAAATATTTAATTTATAAAAACATAAGAATATAATTTCTAATTAATAAAAAATAATGAATAAATTTAATTTATATGATTTCAATTACACCATATTTCCTTCTACATCATTTTAGTAAATATTTTCCAAATAAATATTTTCAAGTTCCTCCATAACCATATACAAAATAACCTCATTTCTCAATGGTTATTGAATCTATTATATTATCTTAAATTATCCTCTGAATTTCATTCATTAAAGATAAGTACTCTATAAGATCATTAGACAATTGCTCTCTATCATATTCTAACTCTTCAGCTAAGAGATGACTTTGAAATTAATTGAATAAAGAATCATTTGGGTATGACATGGACTTAAACTCTTTCAAAGATCTTCCATTTGAATTAAATAACTTTTCAATTTCAATTAAAGATAAATTCTTTAGCTATGAACTTGAGATAGAAAGATATATAGAAAATAAAAGTTTTTTTTATGATAGTATGAAACTCTCAATTTATTCTAAAAAATATAGTATTTATCTCTAAAATTTAGAAATATAATATTAAAATCATTGATAAAAAATTTAAATTACAATTTAAAACCTATATTATTTCCTTAATATACTTCTTTGGTCATATAAGATTTCATCTTCTTAAAGTTTCCAAACATGTTTCCACACAAATTGTGGCATGCTCATTGTGTTTGTTACTAATAATGTAACAAAGAGTTTCCTTAACTAATTTCCAAGCGCTAACTTAACAATTTCCTTTATACTTTCAATAAATCCATTGTTTAGGAAATGCATGAGAAATTTTTGATAAATTCTATTCATATATTAAGCTTCCAAAATGAAAAAACAATAGTTTTCAATAACCTTAGCACATGAATTTATCATTTTTTAAGCATAATTTAAAAAAAAATTGTATTAGCTTGATAAATAAGGCTCAATTTTATATTAAATAAGGAAATTATAATTTCATAAACTGCTTGATCTCTGTTATTTTGAAATTAAGCCCTATATAAATATATTAAAATATGTATTTTACTTTAATGAATATTAAAAAATTTAGTTTTTATCTTTATAAATATTTTCAAAATTTTTTTTTTATAAATGTCATTATGTACAAGTGATAAGTAACCATGAAACGATAAATATAATACTAGAAAAGGCTAAAATTAAAAAAAAAAGCTAAAATGAAAAAAACAAATAAGGTAATAAAAGAGCTATAAGATAAAACTAATAAACAATCATAGTTAATACTTTTATTATATAATAAGTCACTTATCTCATTTTAGTATATCAAGGCTGAATTTATAGTTTATAACAAATACTACAAATTAACAAATATATTGATTTAAATATAATAGATCAGATTACGTATATGTGTGTATGTGTGTTATCATTTTATCAATAGGTTCAAATATTTTACAGTAATTAATCAATATTATATTAATTAATTTATTGATAATTAGGAGTATATAAGTAAAACAATCTAACTTATCTGATTTAAACTTTTTTCAAACATTTGTATTTTAAAAAATAAACTATATGATTTAAAATTACTTTTGATTATTTATTTATTTTATTTATCACTAATTATTTTAAATAACTCCAATATATAAAGTTATCAAAATAATGTACAACATTTTTCATTATGTAGATTTCAGCATAAATTACCTAGATATTAAAAAATATTATTATGAATATTTAAATTATATAAATTAACTATAGTAAACTAATGATATATAATAAATATGATATAATTTGTTTTAAAAAATATTAATTATTAAAGTTATAAAATTGTGGACTCCAAATTACTCTAGAAGCTATACCTAAAAAACCCAAAGGAATGTTGACTAAGTTCAAGTTTTATTTTTTGAAAAAAATAATTATTGATTAACTTCTTAAAAGTGGGCCCTAAATCATTCTCTTTACAACATTTGAAAAATTTTCTCTCATAAGAGTTTGAAATATTAGTATTATTATATATTACAAATATAGATTATAGATGAGTTATTCCATTTTGAATATCATGTTTATAAGGTTGACACAATATCGATAGATGACTTTTAACTAACAATAAAAAATCTATTTTATGAAAATTTTGCATGTTTCAATAGTTGAAATTCATGAATAATGAAATAAAATAAGTGGATATATTTACAATATCATATACCATTAATATATATGACAATGGGTATCCATGTCAAAGGAGATATGCCTAATACTCCATTAGAATTTTGTCCCCAATTCCTTCCTTACCCTTGTCATGGGTCCTTATTCCCTATTTCTCACAAGGATTTAAATTGACGGGTATTTATCGATTTATTAAAATAATTCCAAAAGAATTGAAAAGTATTTTGATATTTAAAACATAAATATGCATAATACTCATTCTCTTTTATATCTGCTATTTTCAGACAACTTCATCTTTCAATAAAGCATTAATTTTTCTTCAAATACTACTCCTAATTAATTTCACATTTTCAAAACATTCCATTTGATATTTGTATGCTATATTAATTAATATATAGGATACATTAGTACATTTATTATAGTAAACTATATAAATTAATATGTAATGATTATTATGAATATTGAAATTGTATAAATTAACGATAGTAAACTAATGATATATAATAATTATAATTATAATTTTTTTAAAAATATTAATCATTAAAGTTATGAAATTTGTGGGCTTTAAATTCTCTTAAAAGTTACACCTAAAAAATCCAAAGGAATGTTAAATATTAGTATTATATATTTAATTAAATGTTGATAAGTATTGTTTTAAATATATTTAATTTTTATAGTGTAATCTTACTATTAAATATTGATGATTGTCAATGATATTATAATAATTTGTTATAATTACATTTTATTTTTTAAAAAATAATTAATGATTAACTTCTTAAAAGTTTAGGCCTTAAATCATCTAAATGCGACACTTGAAAAACTTTTCCTTATAGGAGTTCTGAAATATTAATATTATAAATTATAGATGTATAGAATCCCTGCTTAAACATCTCATTATATTTTGAGAAATTAATCTCATCAATAAAGAAAGGAATATTCTAGCAAAAAACTTAATGAAGGAGCTAAAGACAAGACATCCTATAGTAGGATCTATTTACTCAAAGAGTAAGTTTTGCACACTTATTTCATTCAATAATTCTTTATAGAACTTGAATTTGATTAATTTGATCATTGAATTAAGTGACATTAATCTAATGACGAATCGTATCAAATTTCAAAAAAATTGGATAATAAGAGGTATATGTTCTAATAATTAATATTTATTTATATTTTCAAAAACATATTATCCATTAAAATAAAATGCCATGATGAATCATCAAATCAATTTCTAATTGTTTGAAATTTGATATACTTGATCTATTCAGGATAGAACTTTGAATTCAATAGTTAGAATAGATCTCATATACATAAAGAGTTATTAATGAGTAAGTCAGTTTAACTTACTCTTAGAGTAAGTGGTGTGTGTGTGTATACACTAGCGTTTTTGTCTGTCAATGCACGGGGTTTTAGAAATTAAGACTTATATGCATATAAAATTTTAGAAGTATAAGATAAAAGTAATTTATGTTGTATTTTAGTTGTATACGATTTTAATGTTTATTCCATATATAAGACTTATATTATAACAAAAATGATTTATGTTATTACATGATACATCTATAAAAAAAAACACTCAGGTTGATGTGAAATAATATTTAAAAAAGTGTAATTATAAGACTATTATTGAAATAAGAAATGACATTTAACAAAATTTGTATAAATCAATTTTATTTATCACTTCATTATTGGAAATGT
Source organism: Dalbergia oliveri (assembly GCA_030441495.1). Lineage (NCBI taxonomy): Eukaryota > Viridiplantae > Streptophyta > Magnoliopsida > Fabales > Fabaceae > Dalbergia > Dalbergia oliveri. Next base: position 4,197 of record JAMLFY010001176.1, read on the forward strand.
AATTCTCTTTATAATAAATGTTATTGAAAAAGTGGATTCATTCTTTTTGTCCCTCTAATTTATTAAAAATGAAAATTCATGCTAGATATTCTTCATATCCCTTTCTCTTTGACCATATTATATTATTTAGCCTCTTAATAATGATTGACTAAATTAAATCAAAAATAAAATGCATAAATTATAAGATCTAATATACACTTGTTTAAGTGCAATTAAATAATTAAAATAAAAAATTCTTATATTTCTCATCTATTCCATGTTCTTTAATATCCTAGGATATTTTTGGTTGGGAAAAGATTGGGGTGGAATTTTCATAAATAATACACGTGGAGTTTATCCATAATATTTATTTATAAACTCCTACATATAAGAATTCCTCTTCTTTTATATATATATATAAAGTTCATGTATAATAACAAAAATTATTCTAAATAATACATAGTAAAATATACTTTACAATATCATTAGAAAGAAATAAAATTTATATAATTTGACTTTATAAACTTATTTTTATTAAGTTGTGATTCATTTTATAAGAAATTTTTTACAACTTTGCAAAATAGATTATTTTCTCATTAGAATAATTTTGGAAATAAAATAAAGTAAAATAAATTGTTATTTACATTTTTATTCCAATTTATAGTTTAATTATTTAATATTTATTAATTTATTTAATGTTAAACATAGACGTGGAAAATATTTTAATTTAATTCCAATTGACATGTAAATTAAATCAAATAAAAAATTAAATAAATATTTTCAAATAAACTATTTAAGGATTTAAATATTCAACATTTCTTTTGTATGTTTTATTGCATGAATCCAAAATACATAGTAAAATAAAATAGATATAACCAAACAAAGTGAACAACATTTTGAAACAAATAATATTATGTTACCTCTATAACTATGAGTGTTATAGTGAGATTTTATTTATCTTAAAACCTTCTTAGTTGGCCAACCTATTAGCACTTTCTTTTGAAGCAATTTATTCTTTCTATTGTCCAACAATGGATGAAGAACAAAATATAAAAAATGAAGAGACATAATATATTTATAATATATTTGAATTTTAAATTTTAGATAGATGAAAATAAACAAAAACATTCAAATCATTTTAAATCTGATTGATACTCATTTATTATGAATTAAGAAATTAATTTCATACATTTATATCATCATCTCCATTTATTATCATGGATGTCATATGAATGTTGATTGATTTAAAAGAATATTTTGAAATAAAAACTCTATAATTGATTATTAGAAAAATTAAAATTGAAAATAAAAATTATCATAAAATAACACATGGTATAAAATTTAATTAATATTTGAGGTTCCCACATGTTGTATAAATATAGGAACCTTAAATATGTACAATGTTGAGAACCCACAATCATGGATGACACTCTTTTATTCCTTTCTTTCAATTTTAAGCCACACACAAAGTTGTATATTACTCATAAAAATGATCCTCTTTGAAACAATGAATAAAAAATTATGCAAAGTTATAGTTGAAACTCTTATATTTCCATTTTTCTATTAAATCAAAATATATATTCCCTTGAAAAAGAAAAGAATAATCAATTCTAGGTAATATAAATTTTGAAATTTCACAACAACGTACATAGATAAATGAGCACCCACAAATAATTTATTCAAAATAAAAGATCACATAAAAAAGTTCAACAACATTTAAAAAATAACTAAGTTTCATTATTGATGTAATGTACTATTTTATCTCTATTGGCTTATTTGAGGCATTCTTATCAAATTAAGCATCAAATAAATATTTTTTATATTTCAAGTAAACTTATTTTCAGCAATGCAGCAAATAGGAGAAATAAAATTGCTCATTGAAAAATTTGTTTTAAAAATATAACTAACTCTCATTGACTAACTTTAATTAACCAGTTGTACATCAATTTTCACGATTAAGGATGCAATTGTCTCTTAAGTGGTAGATCCACTTGTCTCTATCAAGTACCCACCCACTTACCTTGCTTTATTACTCTTTCATCTATCTCATTATTGGTAAGAACTACAAACAAAATTAAAGGGGACACGATTGGTAGCACCTTCCATAAGTCCTTCCTCTACAATGAGCTTCATATTCTTGTAAACTATACAAATCAGTAAAAGAAAATCAAAATCAATAATGGAAGTTAAAAAAGATAAGGAAGGAAAAGGAAAGGGAAATAAAGAAACTAAAAAATAAAAAGGATAAAATAAACTGGTAGTTCAGGATAATGGATACATTGATAAAAGAATAAAAGATTATCCTTCGCCTTTGTCTGTTGTTGTAATTGACCACTACTTCTCTCCAATAACAAATTTCCACAAATCTTCTACCTAAATCCTCATTGTTGCTCCTATACCAAGAAGTCTCTTTTTCTCTGTTCACCAATATACAAAATATAAGGAAATAGATGAAAAATATATTTAATTAAGACAAATTTGGAGTAAATTTCTAGCATAGATAGATGAGAGTAAGAGAAATGATTAGTATAAGATTTACATATGATTATATTTGAATGATTATAATACAGAAGATTATTTTTTTATAATGATAAATATAATGATGATATTATTAATAATTACTAATTGCTAATATTATGATCATATCATATCAAATTAGGACTTATTGTATCAAATTATAAAAATTAATATTAATATTAGCATCAATTTATAACTATGCCTTATTATGTCAAATTATACCAAATTACAAAATTAGAATCAACATGTAAATTGTTGGTTATAAGTTAGGATTTTGACAAATTTATAATCATAATTTTTTAATTTGTCTAAATTAGTTATAAATCAAGTTCCTATTTAAAATCTTCATTGCATTAAATTAACATATAATAATCATCTAAATTAATTTAGATTAATAATCATTATTATGTGCTCAAAATATAATCTCCTAAATTAATAATTAAGGTTATAAATATCAGGCCCTAAATTACTCTAAAAACAACACATGTAAAACTTTCCTCCAAAGAAGTCTTGAATAGTAATATTATAGATTTGGCTCAATAAGATACTATTAATTTGGTATTTTGGCTGAGTACTTTTTTAATAAACAAAATAATAAATAGCTTACTTTGGTTCGAATGAGGAAAAATATAGAGTTAATGTTTATTTTAGTCGCTCACTTTTCACTCATGAGTTCATTTAGTCAGGACATTACAAAATGTGAGTCATATTAGTCCCTTAATCCACTTTTACTTAATATGCTATCAATTAAATAATAATAGGTAACCTTAAGTGATACCTCAACATACCATATGTCATCTAAAGTAGAATAAGTTTAAAATAATTCATTTTTGTGTTTAAAATTATACAAAATGATTCATTTAAATATTCATTCTAAATCATAAAATGACTTATTTTGTACAATTTTAGATATCAAAATAAGTTATTTTAAACTCTATTCTACTTTAAATGACACATGATATGATAAGATATCACTTAACATTATAGATCATCATTTAATTGATAAAATATTAAATAAAAGTTGGAATAAAGAACTAACTTGACTTGCATTTTGTAATGTTGGGAATTAATTGACTCATTTTAAAATTAGGATAAAATACTTATTAGTAAAAAGTTAGGAACTAAAATGAATATTAACTCAAAAATATATATATAAACTAATCAAATTTAAGTGGATTATAAAAGGTCTTGAGTGTATTGGTGAGTGACAAAATAAGGACCACTTTGATGGAGAGAATAAAAGTTCACATTTTGGAAAAAAGTAATTGTTGAAATGACTTCTTAGTAAAAAAAAAAAAAGGTATTTCTAAGTTACCTAAAGATAAAGGTTCACATTTTGGAAAAAGTAATTGTTGAAATCGATTACTTATATTGACCCAGATTGGTTTTATTTGTTCGATTTTAATTTTGAGCTCATTGAGTCAATCTGATCCGAGAGATATGGAATTCTACCGTGTAAGAATGTTGTAATTTTTTTTTGTTGCAAAAGTATTATTACTCATATTTAAAAAATAATGATATTTGTATAATAAAAAATTATAATATTTTTATACTTTTCTATTTTATTATTATTATATATGATGATAATCCCCATTTATTCTACTTACTCATTACGTCTAATGAAAACAAAATAAAAATGTAAGAATATTACAAATTTGTAATTTTTTTATTGTAGAAGTGTCATTACTCAATACTTAAAATCTTGTAGATAACAAAGAAGAAAAACCAGAAGGAAGGAAAAATATACTTCAAATGAGTTCACCCCAACAAAGCTTTATGTGACTCTCTTGCAGACACCAAGGGAAAAGTTAATAGTAAAAACTTAGTCTATTCCAAAAATTTAGATTGTTGGGTTATGATACATTAATAATTTTATATCTAATATATCTTCTCACATAAATGTTTTTTTTAAGTTTGAAATATGGACAATGCATATGTCCTTTTTATGTTATAATGAAATTTAATTATTTTATGTAGAAAAATGAGACAACAAAAATCAAATTATAAATCTTTGATCATCAAAGCTTAATATAATTTAATTGAAATCACTCTCTAAAAATTTAAGCTATTAGATTACGTTACATTAATAATTTTATATGCAATATGGACTATAGACTAAATTTGTAAAGTTATAGAAACTTATCCAAATCTAGAAGACATCAAACTGACGTTCCCAAACATATTGAAACATCAACTGAGTGGTCAAAGACTGATAACCAATGGAATTTGAACTCAGTCAAAGTCAAGGATACGAAGAAATTGGGATTGCTGGGCACGGGGCAGCCCTTCCACACATCGACCATTCATTCTTATGATTCATGAGATGAGAATGAGATCCCTCAAAGCATAAATGCTATGCACACATCGATATCATTTTTCATATGATGTCCCAATCCCAATAATGCAATGAAAGCCTATTCGGAGCCCAATCACACACGACACAGCTCACACACACACACACACACACACAACATATGGGTGGCATCATTAAGCTTGCATTGAAATGATGGAAAAAGCGAAAGGGATTAAAAAGAAACTGCAAAATCAGTTGCCCAGTAAAAAGGATTGGATGTGAGATCATAACCCCAATGGCCATGAGGCCCATGACACAGACAAGATGGTAGAGAAGACAGATAATATATAGAGAGAGAGATGATGCATCCTGAGATTCGATAACGTGTCTATCCATAAGATTTGGACGATAACCCATTTATTCTAAACTTACGTTTGGGTTTCGGATTTGTTTTAATAAGTCGAAAATTGATTAATAAATTTATGTATCTTTTTTATTATTTTATACCAAAGAGGGTTAAAAAAACATTTTTTTCCATTTACGTTTATGAAAGAGGATTTAAAAACTTGATTCTATATTATGTATAGGTTTTTTTAATCAAATGATACATAATTATATATTTGAAAATATTACTTTTATAATCAATAAAAAAATTATCAATTATTATCTTATATTTCTATCACAGATAGATATATATAAAAAATTACTTTTATAATGCTATTTTATCTACTTCAATTTCTTTTTCAATTCTCACATCATCCCCCACTCCTTTTGATTTCAGCTTGTTTATTTGTTGTGCAAGCGGCGAACATACAAGTTGGTCGATTGCCCACCTAGGCCCATTGTTGGGTCCTCTTGGTTTTGTCCACCAATATCAGTGAATACAAAAGGAGGATTAGGATTCCTTTTTGGGTTGTTGGGTTAATGTGTGATGAGCAATACCAAAATAAAATAAAGAAAGATATGGTTCATCCAAAAACCCGAAAAAGAAATCTTATGTGGACCATATAGCCCACAAACTGTTTTCTAGAAGCAGTGCAATCCAGATATGAGACTCGAGTATGTGGACCATATGAGACTCGAGTGTTTTTTTTCGTCAGAGCTGTGATTTGTGTTTAAACACAATTTAAATAATAACCTCATGATAAAAAAAAACACAATTGGCCCACCACATAACTATGAGCCCAAGACTGCCCAATCTTCTCTTTTGGTTAAAAAGACTGCCTAATGAAAGGGATTTTCTCTCAAGTGAAGAGGTTGGTAACTTACATAAGTGAGGGGTTAACCATTATTGGATAAATAACTTTAATTGTGTATGGGTTCATTAAATGATCTAAAGGTAATTAATATCTTACTCTTGTATTTTAGCAAGTTTCTCACTTAAAAGAGCCAAATCCAAAGAAGGAAAGTTCCTGTTTCATCCAAAATTCCCATGGTATTGACCAACTTTATCAATAAATAGTTTCTTCAACCAAAAATAAAAGAAGGAAGAAATTCTAAACCTCCCACAATATGAGAAACATTTTGCTCAGAGCCGCCAAATGTGTTGCATCTGCATGTCAAGCTGACTCAACCCACTAAAACATAAACATGTTGTAAAAAAAATGCAGCGAGTCAACTTGACATGGCCCATATAATCAGTGGCTTAATGGTCTTGGGCTAAGTTGAAACCGGGTTGGCCTGGATCATTGATATTTAAAATATTCACTCCTCTTTCTGGGCCCAAGCCCAAAACCGCACAAGCTTCTTGGAACCGCCGCCGCCGCCCATATCCCATCACGTGTCTCTCTTCTTCACACAGCTGGCGGCCGCTACCCCCTCTTCTTCTGCCGGCGTCCTCTCCTTCGTCACCGCGTGCCTCTCCTATTTATTCGCTAAGATTTTCTGCATGAATTGAGTTTTAAACAGTTGAAGTATATACTGTAGGGCTAATAAGATGGCGACACCGCCGCCGATGGGGCCACCGGGAAATGCGATGTTTGAGGGAGGCCCGCCACCAGCTCCGCCAACCCCGGGGTGGACATGACCGGAATATGCTTCAGAGACCAGCTCTGGCTGAACACGTATCCCCTGGATCGCAACCTCGTCTTCGATTACTTTGCCCTGTCCCCTTCTATGACTGGACCTGCAACAACGAGCAGCTTCGCCTCCGCTCTGTCCACCCTCTCGACATCTCCCAACTCTCGTAAGGGTTCGTTTTAGCGTGTGTGAAATAAGTGTGTGTTCGTGTTTGGTTTTGGGTTTGCTTGTGTTTTAGGGAGCTGTCAAAATACTTGGAGAAAATTAGGTTGTAGTAAATTGTGAACCTGTTTAATTGTTGTTAGGCTAAGGGGTACAACTGCATAAGGGTGAATTGCATGATTTGATTTTGATTTGAGCTGTGCAACTGATAAGGGGAGGGGTGAGTGAGTGTAGTGGAGAGGCACAGCTGAATTTTGGGAGTGAATTGGTGGCTTTTGCTAGGTAGGCAATAAGAGTAACAGCTATGGTATTGGTACCATTCCATTTTCATTATATGAGGGTAGGCCTCGTGCAAAAGTAAGGTTGTTGTTTTGACTGGAGGTAATGGGTTCAAATTTTAAGACCTTTTCCAAAGCGGGGCAAGCGTACAAATGCCCTCCGCAGACCTCATTAGATGGGAGCGTGGTACACTAAGCCGCCCTTTTATTAGTTGGCATTATATAATGGTGGGATATAATGTTGTGTTAGTAGTTCATTTTGCCCACTGATTTGACTATTTAGTTTGTTCCATCAATAAGATTTAAACTAAATTTTGTTTCTTTGTAGTAGTTGTTTGTATGATTCATGTTGTTGACTTAAACTTGTTGGACGATGGATTGTTAAGGATGACAGTCATTATGCAGCAAAATGACAGGTGTAGAGTATATGCTCAGCGAAGTTTTGGAGCCCCATCTTTTTGTTATTCGCAAGCAAAAGAGAGACAACCCTGAGAAAGTTACGCCAATGCTAGCGTATTACATCTTGGATGGTTCCAGGCACCACAACTATGCAATGTTTTTGCTGCTAGAATTGTAAGTTCATGCTGAATTTACATTTTTTTAAAAATAATTTTTAGGTTGGAGACAATTTTGATTTGCACTAACTGACTTACATAAGACTTGAGAGATGGATTTTAGGTTGTGAAAATAAGAAAACAAGCCTTTTCCATTGTGAAATTTTAACTTCCTGTTTTCCCCTATACAAAATCTGGATTAGGTTTTACTTGTTCAAAGTCTTGACCCATACCATTTTGAATTCCAGGTGGCACTATAGCAAGAAAATTTATTAGTGCATGCACTTAAAGGCTTTATCATTTACACTTTCTGTAGTTTAGTATCTTTTCTTTAACTCTGCGAGAGGTTTTATCCAATACTTGCTATGTGATTGGTCTTGCAGGGAAGGGCACTATATTACATACAAAAGGCCTTTACTACAGCTGCCTCAAAGTTGGAGAAGATAGGATATGGTAAGCAGAGATGGTTGGTTTTTTGTTTTGCGAAGATGAGACCTTTCTTTTTATGAAGAGGAGAATTTAATTGCGGACCCTAACTAGTGGGATAAGGCTTAGTTGCTTTTTTCCATAAGAGAAGAAGTATACAAAAAGGTAAGAGCGGCACAAGAGATCCTTTTTATAAGAACAAGAACAAACAAGCGAATAAACTATTAATAAAGCAGAGCTTTCCAATTTCTCAACATATCTGAGAGGAAAAATCCTCTAAAAAATCATGTGTTTTACACCAAATAGAGGCCGAAGTCTAATCTTGTGCCACAAAACATGCTTGTTTGATAATTTGCCATTGAACATGTGAAATTGTGCTCCAACCAAATACAACAAAACTTGTAAAGATGAGAGACACTGTTAATCACATTAAAGTGACAAACAAGATTAGAGCGCTATTATTGATGTTTGTTTGTGGGTAGCCATTATATGGTCTTTGCAATCTCTCTCCCTCTTTTCTTTAAGTGTTAGCCTTTCGAAGAGGATGTACTATTGAAATTTTGTTATTGTGATTACTGGAATGTCATTTTTGCAAGCATACGGGGAAATGCTTCCACTGATACTTTGCCAACTAATTTTCCTTACATTTGTTGTTCCCTTTGCCTCTTGTGTTCTACCTGCCTGTAAGTCATGATCTTGTTGAAGTTTATAACCATAGAATTGGTCCATTGCTGACTTTTATTCACATTAACTAAATTTTGATTCTTCTTGCTTGATCAGTTGATTCTGAAAATGAGACTGAAGTGACGGAACCAAAGGCTGGTAAGGAGACTATTGACTTAAAGGAAGTCAGGCGTGTGGATCATATTCTTGCATCCCTGCAACGCAAGGTAAGTTGAAATAATATAACTTTCCCATGTTTCTAATCGTATAATTATGTAGCACACCATTAGGAGTTTCCAACAATTTATTTTTCAAAAAGAAAGGTAGGATAAAGAAAGATTGAATTAAAATTTTGTCCTGAATATCCATCATATTAGTTGTGAAACAATTGTTTATATCCTAGTTGCATCCATATTATCAAGAAAATCTTTTTCTTCATGCCTAGACAAAGTGTGTAAAAAGATGAGTCTCTCTTATCCTTTCATTGACATTCTATTTTATTGACAAGTCTTGCACTTATGCATTAGAGGTTTTACCTGTAGTGGTTGTCCCAAGTACACTAGAATTTTACCACATTCTCTGCAACTTTCTTTTTGTCATATCCCTGATCATTGTATGAAGTGTGTATTGATGCTGCAGCTACCACCAGCTCCACCTCCGCCACCATTTCCAGAAGGATATGTTCCACCTCCAACAGGAGAAGCTGACAAAGGCTCTGAAGTCAATGAATCAGCGGAGGTGCAAGCTCCTCCGGTTGATCCATCGTCGATAAGGACCTGCAAAAAGAATGAAGTTGATGTAAAAAATACACAAACTGCAATGGCTATCAATATTCAGGTACACGAGAAGTGGATAATTCCTTATGGACAGCCCTTGCTGGAACATGGTGAATTTCGTGTTATTATTCCTTGGTCTAAAATGTTGGGCTCTATTCTGGTCTTAATGATGAATGTAGTTATTATCAATTAGGCTCATTGTAAGATAGGATAATATTCTTCATTTTCTATTGTTATTCCTTGGTCAAAAATGTTTCTCAATATTCTGGTCTTCACCATGACTGTAGTAATTATCAAATAGGCTCATTGTAAGGTAGTATAATATTCTTCATTTTCTATTCTTGACGATGTATTAATAGATAGTGTTGACGGAATTGATGTCCTTCATTTGGACATTCTGTGAATTGAACTCTGATTCATGGACATGCCTATATTCTAATTTTCACTGAATAACTCAGGAAATTGCAATCCTGTTAGATTGATTGATGTAACAATGCAAAGACCACAGGGGGATAAATTGTTTCAGGTTCTTGGGTAGTAGGACTTGAAGGAGGTCAGGCATCACACCCTCTTTTGTGGTTTGATCTTTAGCTAGGGACACTGATTTGAGTATTGTGACAATTATTTTCCTCATTTTTTAATAAGTTTTAGCTTAGTCCATAAAAGAAGATTTTTTTTTTTTTTATCGTCCCGATTGGTTTTTCTATTATTGTTTCTTTATTTCCGGTTTGACGTGTTTTTGTTGAGAAATAAAAATTGCAAGAAAATTTTATGAATGAATTTAATATCTAAATTAGCACATGGAATTGTTCATTAAAAGTTATTCTTCATTTTGTCTCCCATCCAAATAATAGAATTAACATGACATCTTATGTGAATGCTGGCATAAATTAAAGGATAAAAAAAGGTAGACTAAACAAGAAAATTGTAATATTTAGGGGCTAAATGAAAAAAAAATCATATTTTATTTAAAAAGCCATTTATATTTATACACATAAGGGTATGTTTGTGAGTTAAGATTTTGGAGAGGAAAAGGAAAAGTTTGAATATAACTTTACATTGCAAACCCCTCATTTCCCTTCCTTCCTTCCAAAATCCTAATTCATAAATATACCTTAAAAGGAAATTAAGTTATTGTATTAAATGTTTAAATGATTATCCCTATGATATTTAAAAAAATTATTTTTTTTAATGAAATTAAATGATTTACATAAAATATAGTTAAAGTAAAATATAAGGGATATGAAAAGTATTAATTTTTTAAAAAATTAAATAAATTAAACTACTTTATCTGTAAGCCATAAAATCATAAAGTAAATTCACTAATGCACTGGCTAATTAACAAAGCATTAATTGAATATTTATTCATTGAGTAATTGAATAAATAATCCATGCAATTTACTAAGTAAATTAGACTTGAAATAAAATTAAGACTCAATAATAGTATATTAGTGCTTATACTTGTTGAATATTGGATGTATTTCAATAGTTATCTCAAACAACTTTGTGCATGTTTGGAAAATATCATCTTGTTTGGATGATTTGTGCATATAATTTAAGGTGATTTTTCTGTTGAAAAAACATTTTAACTTAAATAATCTTAAGTTGTTTTTTTCTGGGGCATTATTTTTAAAAAAGAAGCTGTTCTATTAACGAAAAGCTGATTTTTTTTGTTAACATTTAACACTAGAAGGCAATTATTTTAACAATTCAAACAATGCAGATTAACTTAAAATCATTTCTCAACTAAAATATTCAAACATAAATTGATTCTCAAATAAGCAATTATATAAAAAAGTAATTATTAAAATAAGTATAATCTTGAAGCTTTCCTAAGTATGCTCTTATCTTGAGGGAATCCCTAACCTTGTTAATAACATTTTATGCAATCCACAAACTTTTAGCATATTTATTTTTGAAAACTTTTACGCATGTGTTTGACAACCAATATTTTCAATCTATTTGCTTCATTAATTTTTTTTAAAAAAAAATATTTTATTTCTCATATGCCCCAAATTTTATTTTAGTATAACTTAGGTAAATTTTTATTTATAAAATGTACGAAAATCTACAAAACAGTTAAAATCCACGAAAATCAAGATTAGTTTAAAAACCAAAATATAGAAAGATAAGGCCATGAAACCATTAACATCTATTTGGTTGGTTAAAAACCAAAATTGGTTTAGATAAAAAAACAATTTTTTAAATATGAAATGCTAATTCATTAACCACCAACCTTAAATGCTAACAAATCCCAAACCCAATCTAGAGTCGCATTGGTCCACACCTTATCACCTGGATTTTTAGCTAGACCTGCTCATTTGTCAGCTGTATAGCATTCCAACATTTACGGACATAATGTGTTTTTTTTTTTTTTATTAATGCAGTACACATAGGTAGCGTTTATTTTCTGGGACGGGCAATATAGGTATAATGAAGGCAGTGGAATGAAGACATATGTATAGGAATATTATTAAAGATAAAAATATTAAATTTCTA
>JAMLFY010001177.1:0-16350 GCA_030441495.1 Dalbergia oliveri
GGAGGTACGTGGTGGAGTGGGGGAGAGTGGAGATTGGAGACGTACTATTGAGTATGGTCTCTTTTCCATTGAATGGCCCATCACCTGCTGTTTCACATGCCTTCACGTAGCAACTGTAGCAAACTGTATTGACTCTCAACTGTAGGGAAGCAATCACCTTATTAATATTGGAATGATGAATAAAAAAATCAAATTAATTTGCATGCATATAATCTTAAAAACGACTTTCTTTTTTGAATTGATGATATTGAAATCGCAAATCAATGGTGGCAGTGAGCATCACCTAATTAAGCATTTTTTTCTTTTATAGTTCTTAAAATCAGCGGTCAGCACTAGCAATGTGAGGCTTTACGACCAGTACAAAACAGCCATAGAGAAAACTAAAACGTAATTTCACCAGCATGAAATCAATAAGTTCAATATATATCTAATAAAAAACTTAACTAAGCATTAACCTCAATTTTTTTTTTTTCAAAAATTATTCACTTATATGAGTTCGATATATTAATTATAAATAGAAATTTTTTAGTAAATGTAAGACACGTGCAAAACAGGGCTTTCCCTAGCTTAATTTTATAGTTACATATACGCATACGTATGGCCATAATCCATATTTACAAATTAGAAATAAAAACAAACATGTAATTACAATTTTCATAAATTTAAGGTATATATGGCTAGTGTCTGAAGCGAGGCATCGCTAGCTTTCTTAGTACGTGACTAAGATGCCTTAAAAAAGTGGATATAGAATATTACCTCAAGTTAAAAAGTGCAAAGAAAAGTTACCTTATCTGCAAAACTGTTTGATGAAAAGTTCATAAGTTCATCATAGGGAGTGGCTGGCTTGGCAAGTAGAACTGAGAATCGTTGGGAGGAAAAAGACAACAAAAGCCTAGTCAGAGCAATACACATGTACTTTGTTTGTTTGATATTTCGCAGAGTAGTGAGCAAGGAAGGGAGCGGGCATCCAACAAAAGCACCGACTATCAATAAAGAAAAAGGCTTTCGCTTGCCCCACTTGAACTCTCTTTTCAATACCTGCTCGGTGGAGGTTTCACACATAACCATCATGCTTGCGTTTAAAAGTAGTGAAACCACAGAAGATCCATGTCACCTCCCACAACTATAGAGCAGTGCGTGTGTGTCAAGAACTAAGAATTAAAGAGGGAGAGTGTAGCAGGTCCCACACATATATGGATACTTAATAGATGTTAATTTAGAGTGAATGATTTTAAATTGCAGGCTTGAATCATAATTGTGGCCACAATATTATTGCAGCATTTATGTAATAGTACATATCCTGGTGATAATTGTGATCATATCAATAATTTTTTTCATAGTTTTTTTTATGGATTTACCTAATTAGTATCTTAAACACAACGGTTAAGATAGCAAAAAGAAAATATTTACCTTAGAAATATGTGTTTTAATTTTTTTCAACTTACCAGACTCACCACAAAATTTAATAACTTACCATTTCAAGTATTCTTACTACAGGTCCTTAGAGCACTAATTAATAAAACTAATATTTTATTGTAACGCAACAGAAATTATGATTATTATTATAATTTCAATTTAAAATCATGAGAGAAATATGAGTAGAACTTTTTTGAAAATGATCTTTAAATGTACTTCTTACTGTATTGAATAATTGTCCTATTTTAAATATGCATTGAAATTAAAAAATAATTAGAAAAATATCACAATTAGAGAGACTAAAAGTAATTTATTAAATTATTCTTGTTTCTTTTTAATAATCTAATTTTTTTCTTCCCTCCTTCATTATATTTCTTCTCCTTCAATAATATTTACTTAGGATATTATTAAAAATAAATAATTAATAAAACTTAAATTTTTTAAATGAATAATTATTTTTTAATAAATTTTTTTTAAAAAATGAATAATTATTTAATGATAGAGGAAGTATTTGATGTTCTGAAATTATGTTATAAATACATTTTAATCTTTAGTAGCAGAATTTTACACGTTTAAAAGTGAATTTACAATGAATCTGCACGCTTAGAATCCAGAATTCTCACCTAAGGTCTACTCTGACACTAGATAGGGTGGCAGATGGGCAGAAACAGTTGGGAGGCTTTGCCTCCTATATTGTGGCGCAAAGTTAAGGCAATAGGGTCCCACTTAGCGCAAACCGTGCATATAATAGGTGGCACTTACGCAGATTGAAAGGAGATATATACTCTTTTGGCGCAAATGGATGATTGTTGTCACTTGTCAGTGGAGGAGCTAGCAAAGTGTGCGAACATCTTAGACTTAGGCACATGCAGATGCACTTGTGGCTCGCTTGGGGGCCTAGGGTACCCCATAACATCAATGACTACATTTCGTTAAGGAGTGAGGGGTTTATTCCATGCGTTATTGCTCAACAAAAGTGGGTCAGGATGAAGTGGTGGATACATTTGGGACAAGATAAATCTATAGCATTATTCAGGAGCAGACCGCCTGAATCCCATTGCCATGTGACATTATTGCTGTATATCTTATTATGGAAGAAACTTTTAAGTTGGCAAAATTATATATTGAGAGATTGCTCTTACAATTTGGATATGATTATATGAAGCATTTACAGTTATTTTTTTAATACTACTTTCAGTTTTAAATAACTGTCCATTTTTTAAAATTTTAATTGCTCCAAAATTTAAGTATCTATTCAGTAAATTTAGATAATATTAATTTTTTTTTATTAATATCCCTATTAAATGGAGGAAAGAAATGAATGGGAAGAGAGAGTATAGGAACAAGTAAAATAAGTAAAAATAATTTTATATAATCAGTTAAATTTATCTAAAATAGAGATGTTTTTAATCATTTTCTTAATTCATGTATCTAATTAAAATTGTATACTAATTTTGGGAGCGAAGGTAACAAGTGTAGGTTTTAGAATTGGAACTTGTATTCTCTTTCTTATTAGAGATTACTTACTGCTCGACGAATTATGAACATTTTTCTTCCTGTTTTGATATATATGGAGCTATAATTTCATTGACATATTGATCATTTTCCGACTGAAGGTTTGATGTGACTATTAGTGAAATTTTCGAAGGCTTATTATTATTATACCATAGTTAGATACAATCTCGGCCATTATTTAGTTCGCCTTAATTATCCATTAATTGTCTTGAACTGATCAATTAAGTCGATGAGTGAAAAGCGTCTTGTCTTGATACATTATATACCATAGCTAAATACAATCTGGCCATTATTTCAGCCTTAATTATTGGTATGACGTATTAGGCGTGATATTATAAGCTAATATTATACATTATGTCCTTATCCGTTGTTTGGTGTAAATGACGTATTGTATAATCTTATATATCATAATCTCCTTTCAATACGTCAAATGACGTATAACTCAATACAACAATAAGAAGGTCGTATTAGACCTAATTAGTTTAACGTATAAGATTATTTTTTAAATATTTTTATTAAATAAATAATAATAAAATAAAATAATAAAATAAAAATAATTTTTAATAAAATAATTTTATAATAAAATAAATACAAATAATATATAATATCAGTTTAGTTATATATGATAAAAATAAAAATAATGTAATTGATAAATAATAAAATAAAATAAAATAATAAATATTTAATAACAAATAATAAATAATATAAATATAAAATTATAAATTATTAACTAATAAAATATATAAATAAATAATAAATAATATGTAATATATGAAAGTAATTCTATAATTTAAATTTAAATAACTATGATTAAAAATATAAAATATTAAAATAAATAATAACATTTAATAAAAATTAAATTTTAATTAGTAAATATTTATGTAAATATAATATTTAAAAATTATTATAATAAAAACTCCTATTGTACTATTATTTGATTTTATTTAATATTTAATTAAGATACTAGAATTATTTGTAAATAAATAGTATAATATTACTAAATAAAATAAAATATCTCATGTCCTGTTACACTAATATTGTATAATATTAAAAGTTTATTAAAATCTTTATCCTATCAAGGTTTTATTATTCAGTTTTTATCGTATCACGCGTGTCATGCGACCCTAATTATCATGCGTTTATGAATTAAGTCCATGAGTGAAAAGCGTCTTGTCTTGATACATTGAGGCTCGACGATGAAGGGGTCAATCACGCGTGAGGTGGAAACTTTAAACTTTGGTTTCAGACACTATTTATCTCTTGCAGCCTCATTGAAAAAGTCAGAGATGATGATGCAGCAGATGACCCTAAGCCTGTGTTTGCCTATTGGCCAAATAGATCGACAAAGGACAATAGGGAACAGTAAACACAGTCTGGAATTAGACCTGATACTTTGACAAGTGAAAACACTTTTTTGTTATATTATGTAATATGTTATACTTTATAATTACAATATTAAAATGTAGGTTTAATTAATCTGTTTCTGCCTACAGTAATTAAAGGTGATTTCCGGGGATCTTACCAGCAATAGTCAAAACTCAATGAAGGGAGGAGTAGTAGGTCAGAAGGCAAAGGCGCTTAGGGGCATAGTGAATACATACCAGCAGTCGGTGGAAATGGTGCATCATTAGGTAGCGTGAAAGACGAAGGAGTTTTTACCAATTCCAACAAACACAACTAGAATTAAGGTACCTATGACACATGCCTCATGGCATTTAGGGAAAACAGCCATCACTCTTTGAGGAACCAAAATCTTCCGGTTTTATCTCGTATTCTAAAAGGAATTTTAACATATATATAATAATGATATCACCGATAATTTTTTATTTAATTAAATTTTTTTAACCATCCATGATTTGAATATATAACAAAATTTGATTTGAGGGACGGCAAATAAACTGGATATTTGAATCCCTCAGATATATCGATCTTCCCTTGTGGTTTGTTGAACCGCCGTCACACCCCCTTTTGCTCTGACATGCTGAGTGCCTTATCTCACCCGCATAGACAAAATCATTCCCAAAAAGAAAATATGCAAGCCCACGAACTCTTTCTCTCCATTTTACTCTCAAATCCTCAACCCTAATCCCCCATCACCACCACCCAGTGAACCCCAATGTCACTATCCTTCTGTCTCATTTCGTCGTCGTTGCCTGCTCCAACGTCAAAATTTATAGGAGATATTGTTATGTGTGTTTTGATACTTTATCAGATTTTGGACATCTCCTTAAACTAGCTTTTTTTACGAATAAAAAATAAAAAAAAAGATTAATCACGCATTTAGGGTAGTGAAATTATTCACCAATATACACTCGCTTTTGGTATAAAAGGAATACGTGAAACAGAAGACGAATTAGTTATAGAATACGTGGCCAAGTCTGGTGTTCAATCAAACCCACAAAATCAAAATACGTGGCATATAGTAACGTATTGCCTAACAATGAACACCACTCACGTATTCCATTTTGCACTCTTTCTCTCCGGTACGTGAACACCACTCACGTATTCTTCCATGTTGCAAGCCTGCACTATTTCATGAATTATCACCTTCTTGCACATATTATGATCCGCCACGACTATAAAATCCGGCCCTTACAAAGCTCTCTTAACTCTCATATTACACCCTTTGTGAGTAGTTATTTTTCTCATATTTAAAAAAAAAATGTCTAGAAAGATTATTTACTTGTTCATTATAATTGTGAAATTATTCAAAATTCACAAGATGGAGTAAAGTTTTGTGGTCAAAATCCTATACTTATAAATGTGCATTCATCTATGAGTCTTCAGAGGTTCACAACAAAATTTTTCACAAATTACGGGAAGGAAGCAAACAAGGTGTGGTGCGGTATGGAAGTTGCAGGCATGATATTGATGATGATTTGATGATGATATTTGATTGCAGAGTTTCAGATTCCCGATCTTCATGTTATGGAGGTATTTGTAGTTGTGGGAGAGTTCCAGCAGAGTTATGAAGGATCAAATCCCCTTCAAGCTTTTGATGGAATGTCACTAGCTCAAGCCTCCTATAATAATTTCAAGGCAAAGTCCAACGCTAAATGAAAATGTTGGACAAGTAAATTTAGAAGAAGGGACCAGTGGCTCGATGTTAAGGGACCTCAGGTTGAAGATGGTAGAGAACTTCAACTAGATGGTCCAATTGCAGGGTATGAGCCTTATAATGAAGTGATTTCTAAGAGAAGGAACAATGGTAAGATTTAATTCCAATGTAGAGCTTTTATATCTTTTAAGATTTTGTAATAGGCATATTTTTTAATTTGTACGAATCTTATTCTTGAATTGGGGAAATACTTTTTAACTTAACTAGTGCTTTTTGTAAAATTGTTCTCTCTAGCTCACAAATTCTCATCCATGGATTATTGTGTTATATTTATTTTAAGAATGCGGTTAACTTATTTTGTGATATTGCTTAATTGGTATTCATGTTTTATGTTATTTATTTTATTGTGATGTATGCAGTTAATTTTATATAGGCTGCTATAGGGCATCTGATTTTTCAAGAAAGGATTTAATGTTTTAAAAAATTAGAATATTACAATATAAGGAACAAGTTAAATACTTTTAAAAGCGAGTGACAGTGGAAGCCAAGTGAAAATATTTGACCTATAGAAAAATTAATCTTTATCATTTAGTATAATTGATTATTTACAATGAATGTTACAATCATTTAGTATAATCAAAATTTTTTGGTGCGGAAGATGATGACGATGAGATAGTGCCCCCAACCCAACCCAGCCATTGACACAAACTCTCATGCATTCTGAAAGTCAACGAGTTGGTCACTATTCAAGTTTGAGTATTGAAGAAGCTCAAGGGACCATGGAGGGAGGGATGAGGGATATTGTGGTTAGTGGATACACTGTGCAATCATCTGGAGAGTCCCTTGCAAGAGGGCCAACAATTTCCCAATAAAGAGTCTGTGTTGCTTGAGTTAAAAATTATAACATCCGGAAGAGGTGTTGAGTACAAGGTCCATGAGTCAGATCAAACAAAATATCAAGGCAAATATAAGCACTTTGGTAATGGGTGTGGCTGAGACATCCGTGTTACATATGGGCGGAAGAGGGGGTATGGGAAGTACGAAAGTACAACGGAGAACATACTTGCTTGGCTAGAGGAGTTTGACAACACAATTCCCACTTGGATGTTGATGTCATCACTTCTTGCATATTTTCTTTGGTGGAAGCCGACTGACACAGTTCCTATTAGAGTGTTGCAAGCCTCAGTACATGAAAAGTATAGATTTTCGTTTCATATAGGAGGGCATGGCTTGCAAAACAAAAAGTCATTGCTTGAATTTTTGGAGATTGGGAAGATTCTTACAATGAGCTTCCAAAAATGGCTACTTGGTTTGCAGTCTTTTATGCCAGGTACCTTTGCATGTTCAATTTTATTTATTTTTTCAGAATGATCAATTAACTAATAATTTTCATTTCTTTTAAATTAATTTAAGATCCGTGTTTGAAATTTCAACTCTACCTTACTATCAAGGAAATTTGGTTAACCCTACATATGTGATGTTTCATCGTGTATTTTGGACATTTCCGCCTTGTGTCGAGGGGTTAAATCCTAAGCGTTTTGTTTCAATGAATGGGACTCATTTGTATGGCAAGTATGGGGGTACATTACTTATGGCAATTGCACAAGATGGAAATTTGAATATTCTACCAATTGCATTTGCTGTGGTTGAAGGAGAGACAAATGCCTGGTCATTTTTTTTAACTAATCTTCTACGGCATGTGACATCACAACAAGGGGTTCTTATAATCTCTCGCAGGCATGCTATCATAAAAGCCGCTTTAGATGCGGAAGGGAGTGGAAGGCATCCTCACAGGCCTACCATGCTTATTGTATTCGCCACATTGCTTCAAACTTTGCACTAAAATTCAAGAATAAAGAAGCTAGCGAGCTCTGGTTAATGTAGCATATTCAAAGACTTGGCAGAGTTTGACCACTATTATGGGTTGGTGGAGAGCTTCAAACCGGAATATGGTGCATGGGTCAAAAGAATCCCTGGCAAAGTGGACTCAAGCTTCATGATGAAGGGCGTAGGTATGGTCACATGACAACTAATCTCTCCGAGTGTATTAATGCAGTTCTGAAAGGAGTCCCGCAATCTTCCTATAACTACCATAGTTAAAGCAACATATCTCTCTTCCTGCACTATTTGTCAAAAAGGGCAGGCAAGCGCACAACTTGCATCGGGTGCAAGGTTTTCACAAGCCCTTTTGCGAGCGATTGAAATCAACGGTAGTCGATAAGTGCATTTTTTGTTACTAATTTTTCACAGCTAATGAGTCATTTGTTGTCAGGAGACCCAACACATGGGTGGTTTAGGTTATGGTACTTATAGAGTGAGACTTCAGGGAGCATTGGTGTGACTACGAACACTTTCAAGCTTTGCATTATCCATCTCGACATGTCCTGGCTGCTTGTGGATATCCGAAGGTACACCTAGATTGGACTTCTTTTGTTGATGATGTTTCCAGCATGCAGTGTTTTTAACGTGTACAAGATGGAGTTTCAACCTGCTTCTAATGAAACATTATGGCCTCAATTCAATGGGCCTCGACTTAGGCCTAATCCTTAGCTAGACGGGAGAAAGAGGGCCGACCTATGTCATCTAGAATTCGAAATGAAATGGACGAGGTTGAGACTGGTCATGGAAAGTGTTGTGGGTTGTGGGCAGCGGGTCATTAAGGCGCAGCCCGCATGTATTAGGCTCTAGCTCTAATTAAGAGAAGCCTCGCAGTAATTGTAGTTATTTTCCTATTTTACTCGGTGCAAAGAACTATTGCCACCATGGCCATTATCTACTCGTTTTAGTGCTTTCATTATCCAGCCTAGTATTATCGTGTACTAAAATGTATGTTTATTTTGGAAATTGAGTAATTCTCCTTAGTATTTATGTTGATGTCATATTTTCACATCATTCACTCAATGCAAGAATATAAGAATATAGTAATATATAATTGAGAGCAACAGGAACAAATTGATTTGCTATAGCTAATAAAAATAAAATAATTGCAATTTTACATACATAAGCAAATCTAGAAAACTCTAAACAAAATAACATAAATGTCCCCCACTCTCTTCATTTGCCAAATCCTTAGACTCATAGGTCTAGATTCACACCTCCAGAAGATAATATTATAGAATTAATGTAACATTCTAGAATGCGGAATATGTAATACACAAATTAATGTAACATTACCTCATGGCCTAGCTGTCCCGGCCTCGACGGATGGGAGCTCCAATGTGTCCTCCGATGTAACATCAACGAGAACGAATGTCACGTCAGGCTCCGACTGTGCTCCTCAAGAACTCCTGATCGACGAGCTCCGCCCACTCATCCTCCTCAACGTCCCTGATGGTGGAGTTCCACCTAAAAGATCAAAGGACGGAATCTCACCCATATGCTGGGGCTACTCTCACATACAGGAGATAATGAGGGCTCCTAGGGAACGTTTAGATCTAACTCATGCGTCCTATGCTCCTTTGTCATCTGGGTACTAGGGACATGATCCGGGACCACCCTAGCAATTTGTAGATGTTGACCATGTCAGTCCTGGCCTGGGTCCACACTCATGAAGTAGTCTGTATCAGTCACCTGTTGTCCCCAAATGTGAGATAGTCAGGTGTGAAAATATGGAACTGATTGCTAGGCTGGGTGCTACCCTCGCCCGTCTGGTAGCCACTCCCACTAGGCTGAGGCCGAGGCTGGGCTCACTCGTGTGGTAGCCACTCCCACTAGGCTCAAGCTAGTGTCGGGCTCCCATAGCCTCCACTCCTGCCAGGACCCCCATCATCGCCACCATTGCCATCGTCATCATCATCATCATCATCAGGACTCTCCTTTCGAGCTGTCGATGTGAGTGCGGGTCCCCACTCCAGCATGCCTCTGAGCTCAACGCCTGTCTGGAACATGATCAGGCTCTGTGGAACATGCATCATGGCGACATGCACCCATAAGAGGCAAGTATGCATGATGTGGAAATCCTGGGTGTTAAGACCCTACGCGCAACATCGCAATACCATGTAAAGTACTCCACTAATGGCACCTGAACTAACCCAAACCAACGTTGTATGATGATACATTTCTTGTGTCTTATGGCCCACAAGTTGTACCATACCCCATAATGGTTTGGCCAACAAAGTGAATTGAACTTCCACATGCATATTTTCCAATCAACCCATCAATGTTTAGTGGCTCACCTGGGATGGGCTCCTGTGCGCCAAACTATCAGAGTACACGATCCACCTGGTGCCACCTATAGTTAGGAAGCACAGAAGGACGTCACAGGAAGTCTAAAGGCGTGACTCCTGATACCCACTCTATGTGGCCATCAGTATCTCCTGAGTGTCATATGGAGTCCAGATGAACTGCAATCATAAATACTCATTACCTTATGCAATTATATTGTGTTAATCAAAGCATTTAATCCAAAAAACAATATACTTACATCATCATGCGACAACAAATCAACATGCATCCTCATCAGCTGTAATCGATTGCCTGTAACATCGGCAACATGAATATCGCCACCTGAAAGCAATGCCATATCCATATCTGATCTAAGGACCACCAATGTTTTGTTTTGAATTAAATTTTCGATTATTTATATTGCCTATCAGAATAAAGACAGAGTTTTGCAATATAAATTTTTATAACAGAAAAGGAAATTTGACAAACCTCATGGTCAATGGAAATAGTATACGGCATCAACTCTCGGCCTAAGCCTGCACTTCTTATACCAAATCCAAGACTGGAACAAATAAAGACATCCACTAAAATCCATGGTATACTTGCCAGCCGGCTAAGACGCGATAGAGTATGGACAAAACCGCAAACCCAGCTGAGGCTCCCGCTCCTGAAAATTCTCACGGTAGCGGAGATACCTTACATGCACCCTGGAAGAAGACATGTCAGCAAGCAACACAGCCAATCAGCAATAACATATATGCACACGCTGACTGCATGATCCATTCCTCGGTCTCCTTGGGGCCTAATGGTAGAACCTCTCTCCTAAGCCAGTCCATGGATAATGTATTCTTATAAACCCTCCGATAATCCTCTGATGGCACCTTCCCTAGTAGCTGATCGCAAAGCTCCCATATGTCCATACCCTCGTGATGAGAGCTCCCATGAACCCGTGCAACCACTCATAGGACCCCCATCCACTCAGTCCTCACTGGAATGCCACGTCTCTGAAGTGATGGTGCACTCACCCACAAGGTGGAAAGTGTGCGTCTCGGGCCTTCAGCGCTCTACTACAAATGCCGATAGCAATGCATTATCATACTCATAATATGAAATTATCTGAAAGCATGCCAAAACCCTACCTATCAGTATGGCTGAATACAAACCCAAAAGCTACGGTTAAAGTTCAGATCAACTTGCAAAACTCTACAAGGCTACATAGAGGACATCAAACAAACAAAATTATTTTACATCGGGCAACTTAAACAAATTTGCTAAAGTACATTACACTTTCTAATTCCATTACTCTAAAAACTGATAATATAAGAAGTATTTTCAAAGACTAAGGATTGTTTTTTAATACACCTATGAAATTCACCTTCTACAACAAACAAATCTACTAAAACCTACAAATTATAACCTACACTTAAAATATTGAACGTAGGGTTCGTAACTTATACTTGATTAAAATCATAAATTGGAAATAAACTCATTACAAGCCTACATATTCAATTTAAATTTTTAAAATCAATTACCAAAAAATATTAATTTTCTTGTTAAAGTTAATCCCTAACAACTATTTTTATCCTAAGTTTTCATGTACAAAGCTATACTCTAAACTAATTGGAATAAAATCATAAACTTAAACAAAATTGAAACACTATACAAATAGATCTTAATTATTAAACTTCTCACAACATTATTTATTTAATTTTAATAAATTTTTTTAAGCTAGGTATTAATATACAATTTTTATTGCTAATTATACTATTAGTGATAAAGAATAAATAACAAAAATTTATATCCTAAAATGTACAAAGCTAGAGTCTCTAAACTAGGTGCAATAAAATCATAAACTTAACAAAATAGTGACACTAACTAAATAGATCTTAATTATTAAAATCTTCACAACATTATTTATTTATTTTAAAGATTTTTTATTCAACTAAATATTAATATGACTTTTTAATTGCTAATTATACTATTAGTTGTAAAGAATAAATAATGAACCCAAATTTTTATCAAACCAAATTTTCTAACTTATTGCTATAAAATACAGAAAATTAAATCATTTAATGAAAACAATGTGCTAATTATACTATTAGTTATAAAGAATAAATAACAAAAATTTCTATCCTAACATGTACAAAGCTAGAGTCTCTAAACTAGGTGCAATAAAATCATAAACTTAACAAAATAGAGACACTAACTAAATAGATCTTAATTTTTAAAATCTTCACAACATTATTTATTTATTTTAAAGATTTTTATTCAACTAAATATTAATATAACTTTTTATTGCTAATTATATTATTAGTTATAAAGAATAAATAATGAACCCAAATTTTTATTAAACCAAATTTTCTAACTTATTGCTATAAAATATAGAAAATTAAATCATATTAAGATTTTTTATTCAACTAAATATTAATAAAACTTTTTTATTGCTAATTATACTATCAATTGTAAAGAATAAATAATGAACCCAAATTTTTATCAAACTAAATTTCTAACTTATTGCTATAAAATATAGAAAATTAAATCATTTAATGATAACAATGTAAAGAAAAAAATTTAATTTCTTAACTTGTGTCTTAAGATTTGCTGAAATGTGTCAACATTGATCTCTTGATAAATATTGTTGTTCTTGATCATTCTAAAATTTTACTTCTACTAGAATTTTCTTTAACTCCTCTCAACTTTTTCTCTTAAGTTTCTTCTTTCTCCCTACCTAAATCTCAATTTTTCACCCTCTACTCACATCCTGAATACGTGAGATTATGGTCCCAAGTTGTTATAAAGAGGTCACTATCCCACAATACGTAATAGTCATTCACGTATTATGTGATGAATGTCCAATAAAATACGTGCAAAAATGCAATGTATTGGAAATACAATACGTCTAGCTCTCCCACGTATTGCAACTGCCAGCATTGACATATGCACAGTCTTCGTCCATCTTGGATAGAGTGTATCCATGGCAATACGTGATTCAGATTTCACGTATTCATGCTACTCCTCTGTCAAATGCGGTCGTATGGGAAAATGTATTTGCATATAATACGTAAACTGACTAACGTATTGTAATGAAAAATACGCTCCTGTTTGATGTATTCCTTTATATCCTGACCAAGTGTATACCTGGTGAATAATTTCACAACATGTGCAAATATGTGATTAATCTTTTTTTATTTTTTATTCACAAAAAAGCCTCTTAAACTAGCTCTTTGGTTATGTGTTTTTTTTTCCTTCTTTTTATTTTCATCTTATTTTTTGTTGCACCATTACATGTTTCATGATTTTGAATAGTATGGGAAACTTTGTTTGTCATCAAGCTATCACTAAAATTTGGTTTCACTCAATTCTAAGCTTCCTAAGCTAAAATGAGTTGTGAGGAGAAAAACTGATCATATTTGGTAACTCTGCCCAAATAGCCAACTTCCAAGGGTTTCTAAATTCACATCATATATTAGAAAATTATGAAACCTCATAGTTTATTAGTCATATGGAATATCTCTTGTCCAAAACAAGTCCCTCACCATTTTTAATTTTCTTGCTTCAGTAATTAAATTCAAAACTCAGGTTGCCCATACAGGCTTATGCAGAAAACTAGTCCTATGCTAGTAACTAGTAAGACACTGCCAATCACTTCCTTTTGGGCTTAATTTAATAATTCATTCATCAACATATCAAACCAACCTATGTAGGAGGGTTTGAAGTCCTAAACAAGCTTTTTGCCATTTGTCTCTAATAAGATTGGTACTTGAAATTCACACAACATATTTTGAGTTTAATAACATTAGAAAAAAAAAACTCCTGAAAATTTTTAAAAACTTAAGACTTTTTCTTTTAATCATTCTATTTGCTATTTCTTAAGTCTTAAATTAAATAAATGAAGAATTGAGGCTTTTTTGTCATTAATGAGATATCCCCTTCTTAGTCGGTGTTTATATTTGATTACTGACTAGTTTGAGAGGCGCATTCTTACTGTTGATTAAACTTAATATTTTCTGGCTTGCTATTATAGACACTTGAAGGCCTGAAACTGCCACTTTCAACACATGCATCTGAGTTTGACTTTCCTGTTGCTCTTCCTACTCAGATCCATAACTTGAGTCAAGGCACCACTTGGTTTCTCATAAAAATGTAATGCTCACTCTTTCTCTGTCATTGCAACTCAGTTTCATATTTTCATTCATTCATTGTTCCTTTTAGTTCTTATAGTTTCTCATTTTCTTTTGCTTTCTAAGATTTTCTTTGGTTTTCTGTCTCAGATTAATTGTAGACTTTGCAGTCAGTAATGCAAAAGTGATCCTCTTCTCGGCAACTTGAATATGATAACCATCCAATACTTAGCTTATTATAGACATGAGACAATTAGGCTTCCACTTAGTTCAATTAGGATTATGGAACATTAGTTACTGTTATTGCAAGATAGTGTTCTAATTGCCTTGCGGTTTGCGGCGGCCATTGCGGCGTGATTTTATATTTTTTTTCACAAAATGCATAATAAAAAGAAATACAATAATTATGGCACCAAAATAATAAGTTTCTAACATATTTGATACAAATTTATGTCTCCAACATATTTAAATACAAACATTTCATGTTTTTAGAACAGTAGAATTTCTATAACTTTATGATATTTAATTATAGATTTTTAGATAAAATATTACACATTTATTGTTAAATTTATATTCCTTCACTTTTAAGAAGAAAATCTTAATCAATAATATAATTATTTTCTTTTTCAACTATGTAACTCATCCATTAAATCTAAAGGAAAACACACATTGAACAAAAAGAAAAATCAACCTATACATCTTTCCTATTTATTCATTAAAAAATTAAAACAATTAATAACAACTCAAAATTTTTTTTTCCTAAACAAGAACTCACCAAAAAGGGAAAAAAAATTAAAATCCCTATCCATTCCCAAACCAACCCAAACTTCCAAGATAAAAAGTTAAAACACTAAAATAAAAAGCCCCGTCCGTAAGGCTTGCTTACTAATTGGCACAAAACTAACAGCCCACCCATGTGACCCATTCAATAAAACTAAAAAAAGATAAAGATAAAGATAAAAACCTCCCCCACCTACCCTAACTTTCTACATCTTCTTCTGTTTCCTCGTTCTTCTCTTCTTCGATTCTTCCATAAGTGAAAAAACCAGCACCCCATTCTCAGTTTTTGATTCTTTTTCCCATCAAAACCCAGTTTTTAAGAATACTCAATCAGTATTATTTGAACTTAATTGTTGTATCCCCTTTCCTTTCCTTAACTCCACTCTCACCTCCCCTCTCGATTTCTTTCCTGTTCATGGGACTGCCACCGTCCGTCATCCGGCCATCTGAATATTAGCTCTACCTTCCACCACCACACGATGATTGAGGCTGTGTGACAAATGGAAACGCAAAAATGGCACAAAGAGTTGATTTTCACATTTGTTGCTTTACATTGCGGCCGCAACGCCATTCTGTTATGGCTCCATCACCGTTGCGTTACGGATTTTTCTGGGATATTAATTTACCACGCGATTGCGGTATGATGCGGTTCCAGGGATGGCCACAACTGCAATATTGCGGCCGCATGAGCCATTGCAGGCAATTTGAATCCCTGCAAGATAAATAGGGCTTCCATATTTTGTACTATTTGATTTTATCACTTTGTAAGATTTTCACATATTATGTATGATTTTGATATTTTTTTAATCTATCTTTTACTTTAAGGATTAAGTGTATGATATTTTTATATTGATTTTTTTATTGTTGCAAAATAATTTTTACAAGAATAAAGATAAGAGAAAATAAGAAATAAAAAAGTTTTGAAATTGGCACAAATATTGAAGGCTTGTAGTTTAATTATAGCGGTTGAGAACTGCCGCAAAATTTCTTCAATATTTGCGCCGTTTTCAAACTGCCGCTATAGTTGTCTAACAAATTAACATTTGATGTTTTGCGGTGGCTGGGTTTAATGGATTTTACGACGATTATTCCAATGGTTACAAAAATTGCCCGCAAATTTTTGTCCTGACAATTGACATGGAGGCGGTTGACAAACCACCGTGATTAGGTAAATCGCATCTAAGGGTTAAAATAAATGCTGTGAAATGCCTTTTTTTCTAGTAGTGAAATTCATAATGAGGTAATCATGAACTCACCATCGTTAGAGGTAGAGTCAAAGGACGAGATTGTCCCTAT
>JAMLFY010001178.1:0-16281 GCA_030441495.1 Dalbergia oliveri
TACTTCAGTCTCAACAATTCAGACAGTGGAGTACAATTCGGTTCCTAATTTTTTTGAGGCATCAAACCTTATAATTAACCCCTGAGAAAATTTGTGTGTTTAGTTTCAGAGGTTAACTACATATAATTTTCATGGCTCATGAAACCACCCACAAAATTTCCAGAAAATTCGTGAAAGTTCTATTATAGAACAGAAACCAGTTTAGGAACCTAGTTCCAATTTCACTTGAGAGAAAACCCTTTCTAAAACCATCCAAACACAACACAAAAATTCATACATCAATATCAATATGTTAATCATAAATATCATCAAAATTTTCGAATTAGGGCAAGCTAAAACAAAATTGAAAAATTTCACAAAAAGGAAGCAGAAAACCTACTCTTGAAGGTTCAGCAGTTTCTATCTCTAGCTTGCTTTTCTTCACAACCAAAACTCCCCACACAACTTTAAACCCTCCTCTGATCAATGATGGATGTGCAAGAAGGATGAGGTTTTTGAAATTTCAATCGGTTATAATTGTAGAGGTGGAAGTGTAGATCAATTTTTGTGAAGGAAGATTTGGGTTTTGATGATTCTAAGCTAGGGTTTTTGTGAGATGAACACAAGGTGAAGCTCTTGGCTATGGAGGACTTCCAACTTCTGATTTCTCCCTGGAATGGCCAAGAATGATGCTTGGCTTTTGGGAGGAAGATTGGTGACTAGGCTTGTAATAAATACAAGCCAAGATATTTATCCAAGATCATGATGAGTTTTGATGACTAGGCTATGATGGACGGCTAGGATTTGATCTTGGATTCCAAGATTAGATTCTGGCCTTCCACTTGTCTTGATTAGGTAGATATTATTTAGTTGTAGTGATGAAAGTATCTTTCTGTTAAAAACCAATTGAAACTCATCGAACGGGCAAACACCGTAATCCATTACTTTCCCAATATTACCCGTAAAGCAATTCTAAGCATAACATTATCATTTCCACACATGCCTAACCTTATTTTCATGTTTCCTAACTTTGGGGCACCTTGGGTCCCAATTTCTCCAGTTTCGATGGCTCCGCGAGCCTGTGGCCCCGGAGTACTATTCAATTTTTTTTTTTTGTGTGTACTCGCTCACTAGCTCATCATAACCACGTCTAGAATTCTATATTCTATTAAGTTCCCAATTAATATCTAAGAAAACTAGGATGTTACACACCACGTGTCCTAGAACTTCACCTCCTCCAACCAAAATTCACACTTAGAAAGCTTTGCATACAACTTTTCTCCTTCAAAATCTCTAAAACCAACCTTAGATGACATTTGTGCTCCATGGGACTTTGAATAGATGAGTATATCATCTATGAAACGACTACGAACTTATTTAAATAGGGTCTAAAGATCCTATTCATATAATCCATACACCGCAAGAGTATCGCAATCCAAAAGACATCACGACGAACTCAAAGTGTCCGTAATTGAGTTCTAAAGGCGGTTTGGTATATCTTTATCTTCACTCTAATCTGTGGTATTCTAACCTTAAATCAATCTTGGAGAATACCACTGCTCCTTTTAATTGGTCCATGAGATCATCAATCCTAGGCAAAGGGTATTTGTTTTCACTGTTACTCGTTCAATTGCCTATAATCTATGCACAACCTCATACTTCCATCCTTCTTTCTACAAATAAGACCAGGGCTCCCACGGTGAAGCACTAGGTCTTATGAAATTCTCCTAAAAGCTCCTCCAACGGGTTTTCAATTCCTTTAACTCCAAGGGTGACATTCATATGGGGCTATAGAGATAGGCCCTTTTGAAACCAACTCAATGGAGAACTCCACTTCTCTCAGGAGGAACTCGGGATCTCGTGAGAAATACTCAGGATAATCTCTTACCCCTGGTATATCATCTATATTCCGCTAAAAGTCTACCTCACTAGCACTAGGAGGACATATCCCTTAGTTTCTCCACTCAGAAGACCTTGACGAAATTCACATAAAGCTTCAAAGTTTGACTAGTTTTGCTAGGGGAAGACGAAAGATAATGTTTTGTAGACAACCTAACAATACATGGTTGCATAGAGCCAATCCATGCCAAGAATTACTCCTATGTCTTTCAAGGATAAACAAATCAAATCCATGAAAAAAGACCTATTCTCAAGGAGATACAATTAAACAACAATTAAGTGTATTAATGAACAATTTGGGGTAGAAACAATAAGATCAAAAGGAAGTTTAGAAACTTTAAGATTTAAAGACTCAACACTAGCATGTGAGATAAAGAATGGGTACCACCAGAAGTCATATAGTACCAAGGAACCCAATGTGGCATTTGCCTATGGGACCCAGGTGCCTTTCAATTCTAATTATCAGTTAGCCCAGGAATTTATTCAATTCAACTCCATTTTATCTACTACTTATTGTCACAAATTAAGTTGAAATATTATTTTTATAGTTATATATATTTAAATATTAAAATGATTTATACCAGATGCATATATTAAAAATATATTAAAATTACACAAATATTAGAACATTATTCAAAGAGATTGGTTCTAAATTATAATTAAAAAAAAGGCAATATTTCCCCATTTACGATTACAGTGGAATTTCAATTTAGAGAAATTGCTACAATTAGTCCAATGCACTAGTATGCTTCGAACAAAGGATATATATGAGAAAGAAAGAAAAAATTAAAAAAAAAAAAAAGAGAACACAAAAAAAGTAATGATATATGCACAATATATTTATATGACATTCTTACCACATAAGCCAAAAAATAAAGAAATTGATGACTCCAAGGAAGTAAAAATTAAAATGGGCCCACTACCTTCTTTGTTTTTTGGCCTATGTTGTAAGAATCACCCAAGGCTATAGTTGGGGAAGATCCTATTCTACTCTTGATCGACGTATATAGCATCTCCTTCCTACAACATTATATTGAATTTGTGTGTTTTTTATTTTTTAAAATTTTTCTTTCTGTTAGTGGGCCGAGCACCCAACATCCATGCTAAATGGATTTCCACTATTGCAAGATCCACAACATTTGGTGAAAGCCACATGGATAGCCCCAATGAAACTCATATTCTCTTCTTCCAAGAATTACAATCGAAAACCCAGGATCCATTTTTGCTTTTCTCATGTATATAGAGTGTGCTTCACCACCTACAATAACACACTATCCTTCCAAGTGTTAAAATATATGTTAGCTATTCACTTTTCTCTACAATTTCCTTTCTTATGAATCAGTGGAGTAGAAAAAATTTGTAGCAAAGTTTGACTAATTCAAACAACAAGTTTTGGGAAAATTTCAGTTCAAGATTAAGAGACCTACAATTTCGCCACCACACATCAATGATAAAGAGGATCACAAAATAAGGGTTTTTCGATTCTCATTCACATAGAAAGAGAGGAAAGAAAGAGATGGCCAATCGTTCCCCTTTCCATTTACTCCAGTCAAATCTGTAACACCTCCACCACCACCCATTTCTATTCTTTTTCACTTCCTAGGCAGCGATGTAATGGAATTTATTCTCCATGGTCTAATTTGAACTCTTTAGTCTCAATTATTCCGGAGTCAGGCCATTTTCCCTTAACTGTGAACCATGATCACCACAACATCACCGCCTCAAAATATCCACCTCTTTTAACCTTGAACTGAAACAGGAGTGAACCCTCCACTATTGATATCCTCTTCTCCTCTGAAACCATCGCCACTATCATCTGTAACGCCCCAATTTTACCTGTAATTTTTACTATCATTAGGAATTACCGAATTACCGTAGGTAAATATTATATAAAATTTGAGACCAAACAATCCTTAATAAAGGAATATAACGTTAGAAGAGAAGTTAGGAGCAATTCGTGCAAGTATTGCAAACCCCAATTTTCTGTACGTGTAAAATGACCAAAATGCCCCTGAGGTTATTTTACTCAGAAAATGAGGATCGTGGGCCCCACCCATCCTCAAGGGGATGTTTTGATGTTAATAAGGGATTGTTTGTGTTATGTGTGTTAATAGAGGAGAAGAATCCTAATTTTGAGCTTCGACGCGAAATGACCAAAACGCCCCGCGTTTTAACTCCGATTTGCGTGCCGCTGAGCCCGAACCTCACTAAAATGTGTTAAAAGGTGTTTTTAAGCCATGATTAACCATTGGTTAAGCTCGGGTGGTCTCGGGCAATTTTTAAGTAAAATGACCGTTTTGCCCCGTCTTTGCCAAGTTTTACAAATTTTGAGATTTTTGATTCGTCTAACGAAACCTAAGCAATATTAGGCTCAAATTAAAGCTTATTAAATTCTAATTACTAATCTAGAGTCAAAATTATTTATTTAGATTGATTAGAACCTAAAATTGCTTAAAACACCCAAATTGCTTAGTAATTCACTTAAACCCTTAACCGTAATTCTCTAAATTGCATGAATACCTTGCCTACACCTAAAAAATACATGGAACACACAAAATCCTCTTCCACAAGGCTGTAATGCACGAAATTATTGAGTAATAAGTCAGAAAATTATTACACAAAAATCCAAAGAATGAAAACAAAGAATCATGAAAACATGGAAACATGATTCCATGTTTTAAGCCACCAAACAAAATGATTTTTCTTCCTTATTTTTTCCTCTAATTTTTGGTCAGATTTCTTTCCTTCCTTTGTCCATTTATGAGCTGCAAAATCTCTATAAATAGGCATGCTTGAAGATAGTTTAGATGCTTAGTTCATAACTTACACAAATTCTAGTTTTAGGAGCACCAAAAGCTTTCTTTCTTTCTCCTCTTGGCTGAATTCTTTCTTCAAGTTTTCAAGGATATTTTCTTCATTTCACTCAAGGAAACCAAGTTCTCTTCCTTTCTTTCAAATCAAATTAGGTAGGGAGGTGTTTCTAAGTTCATTTTATGATGTTTTCATGTTTCTTTTAAGTTTTCATTTTAGTTTTCTTCTTCCTTTCTTTTTAAAGTATTTTGCCATATGGCCTAGCTTATGATGAGACCATGGTTTGATGATGAGATTCTTGAGTGTTGGTTGCAAAGCTTTCACAAGTTAGATCTCTAAAACTTGAAGGTTTCACTAGTTTCCAAAGCTTCTAAAATTTCAGTTTTTCTTTCCTTATTTTCCTTTCATGGTTTCGGCCAAATGGCCTAGGAAGGAATGAAATGATGGCTTGATGATGAGGACCTTGAATATGGGTTGTAAATCCATCACAAGTTAGGCCTCTAAAGCTTGAACATTCCATTTAATGCAAAACTTTAAAGAATAATATTTTTATCTTGAGGTTTGAATATGAAATATGTATTTTTACTTTGTCTTGCTAAGATATATATTGGGTTGAAAACATAATTCTCTTAAAGTCTTGAAGGAGCTCTAGTAAAGAAATCAAATGAACTTGCATCCATGTTTAAGTTTATGCCTTGCATAACCATATTTATTTTATGTCATAACTAAATTCTCAAGAATAAATAAATGAACTTGCATATTTCATGTTTAAATTTCAAGTTGTCACTTAATCTCTAAAGATAATAAAGAAGTTGCATCTCATGTTTATTTTATGCTCTCACTTTATTTTATAATGGCTAAAAGAGTCAATGCATGGCATGTTTATTTTATGTCATCACCTAAAAATCCTAGAGCTCAAAGACTTGCTTATGAATCATAAGCGAAGAAATGAGATAATTGGAGTTAAAGAATTTATTCTTTAAGAAGTCTTGAGAATTGGAGCTTAAAAAAATGTAATTCTCATCTCCCTCACCGGTCCTATGGAACTACGCTCTGGGCTTAAGATTCTCTTCTCCCTCTACCGGTCCTATGCGGATTACCGCCGCTAAGTTTCTTGCATCATGTTTATATTACAAGTTCTTGCATCATGTTTAATTTTCAAGTTATCACCTTAAATCTTAAAGATAAAGAAATGGAATTGCATATCATGTTTATAATTCCAAGCTATCACCTTATAAAGATAAGATTAAAATAAGGTTGCATAGCATGGTAATAATTCAAAGATGTCACCTAAATCTCTAAAGCTCAAGACTTGCTCCTTTTATCTTAAGTGAAAGATTTAATTATGAACATTCTTTCAAGTTATAAATCGGTCCCATGGTTAATTTAGGCCTAAAGTCCTATGACTTCTTTCAAGTTTAACAAAAGGAATTAGTTTTAAAAGAGTTTTAAAACTTTGTAAGAATTTTATGGGAAGCTAGTAATTTATGTGTACTTAAAATGTGATTTGATGCTTATTAAGAATTTGGTGTCATTGATTGATTCCCTGGTTTGTATGTTATAGTTGTTGTAAACAATGAAAACTTATGCATGAAATAAAGACATATTCTTTACCTGGAAGAAAGTGTATTACTTAAGAGTGCAATTTGGAAAGATTCTGGCTAAGGAAAGATTTGGTATTTAAGCGTGTCCATTGTGACCCACCTCTTTTCCTGGGAATCTCCAAGATGCATGATTCCAGTTGGTATATATTATTTCATAAGACTATAAATGAGAAAATGTTATGATGATTATGAATGAAGAATTGTATTATGATATAACATGCAAAGACTTAAAGGTGACTCAAAATATATGAGAAAATGATCCTTTGGACCCATCAAACTATAGGCGGTGAAAAGGTGATTCTTGCCCCCTAGTCTGTTCTCTCAAAAGGGTAGAGACGGAATTTTTACTTATCAAAAGGGATAAGTATGTGCTGGTGACGACTAGCAAGGTATGAGCTCATAACCTAGATTACTCCCAAAAGGGTGGAGTATAGGGTGGCCCAGGAAAATGATGATGAAAGTAACTTTAAGTCACCTAAGAAACTAAGTAAATGCATTATGTGAATATGATGTTCTGCTATGCATAGTATTTATGAGATGATGATGAGAAATATGATATTCTGCTATGCATAGTATTATGAAATGATGATGAGGAATATGATGTGATTTTATGCATAACTATGTTATTATATATGAAAGGAAAAGTTCATTATAAACATGACATGCTAAGTTTATGATGCATTATAAGACGCATGATTAAACGACGAACCTCGTAAAGTATATTTTCGAACTTAATAAATCAATCTTAGCATGCTCACTATTTCATAATAACCCGAGGTTCCTGGGGACGATGATGATGACACAATGCATCATGAGGTGAGTACCCTACTGAGATTCTTTATAAGTTTCTCACTCCCTCTATTTTTCTTTCCATCTCGTCTTCAGAAATAGAAGGAAGCGTTCGTGAATCACATTGAGGCTTCACGGGTAGCTGAACTTGAATCCTGAGTTTCACTCGTATATTTCAGATATCTATCCCTATCCCTGAGTGTTATTACTAGGTGCCATTAATGGATGTCCTTCCATCCATATATTATTTATGTTTTATTAGATTGCCTACACTTAGTCTTATTCTGTTGGTAGGCAAAATATCTATATGATATGTAATTATGGATGCTGTATGATGGAGCCAATATATTATGATGTGATGTTTGTAAATTCCTATGTGTCTTTTAAATTTTGCTAAATCATTCACGTTAAGCGCGGCTCACGTTTTCAATTATGTTTAAAAAAAAAATGGCTCGTAATTTCACTAAGTATTTTCAAAGCATGATTAAGGAACTGAAGCAAAGAGTAAAGTCTAGTAATTAATCAAATACCCCTAGGTGTATTGGGTTAATTATTAGGGTGTTACATTTTGGTATCAGAGGTTTCCTTTTATCTAGCTCTGAGGATTGGACTGACTATGCTTCTAAAGCATAATACGTTAGTAATGTCATGTGTAGATGTTTATCATTAGGATGAGCTTGAGGATTAGAAATACATGACTATGTATGTTGAAAGTGCCATGGTAACTTGCTCACTTTGCATGGAATATTGGGCTTGATCACCTAAGTGTTGCGTTTTGTGTGTATAGGGACCAATGGCACGACGACAACAGACTAGGAGCGCGGCACAGAATAACCAAGATAATGAGACCGCTGAAGCACTTCGCGACGTAGCAAGGACCATGAGAATGATGATGGAACGGATGGACAGAATCGTCAAGCTAATATAAATCAAGGACATGAAATTCCCGAACATGCTCGTTTCGGGGAATTTCGTAAGGCGAATCCACCTGTTTTCAAGGGACCCTGAATCCTAATGTAGCAGATGAATGGATTCGGAATATTGAGAAGGTCTTTGCTGTAGTTCCATGTTCGAGGAGCAGAAGGTCACTTTTGCCACCCACATGCTTGAGGGTGATGCCGGCTTTGGTGGATGGTGTTCGAGACTCCTGGAGGCAACCGAAGTGGACATTGATTGGGAATTATTCAAGGTCCATTTTTACGAGAAGTACTTTCCGAGTCGGTTAGAAATGCTAAGGACATTGAATTCATGCAACTTGTCCAGGGGAATATGAATGTGGCTCAGGATACTGCCAGATTTGAGGAACTCATTAAGTTCTCAAGGATGTACCAAGGTAACCCTGATGAGTATTGGAAATGCATTAAATACGAGTTAGGGTTAAAGGCAGAACTTAATGTGGCAGTTGCGCACTTGAAATCAGGGATTTCTCTACCTTAGTCAACAAATGCCGCATCATTGAAGAAGGGCAGAGAAGCTGGGTACTTCAAAGTCTGAGAATATCATCAAAAAGCTGACACCTCAAGGTCAACAGTTCAAGAGGCAAAATCGACCTCCATTTCCACATCAATCAAGATCACAAGTGCCACAAAGGAACTTTCATCAAGGAAGACCGAACAACAACAACAACCGCTATAATAATCCTAGCAACAATCGCAACAACAACAATAATAACAATAAAGGGAAAGCACCACAAAGAGGTCCAGCAGCACCTCCACGACCCGTGCCATCCATGGAATGTCCCAAGTGCGGCAAGAATCATGGGAGCATGCCATGTCGAGCCGAACAAACGTGTGCTACCGTGTGAAAACCAGGTCATTACTCCCAGAATGCACAGAAAGGAACCCGCCAACCCCAATCCCAAGCCAGAATACCAAGGAAGGGTATTCACCGTTAATGCTGAAGAAACGACAAAGTCACGAAATCTCGTGGAAGGTAAGTGTAATATGTATGGTAGAAACTTAATTGTACTATATGATTCTGGCGCTTCCCATTCTTTTATCTCCCACTCGTGTGTTAAAACCCTTAACTTGCATATAACGAGCTTCCTTTTGACCTTATTGTTTCTACCCTACTGGAAAACCCGTTAGGACTTGTAAATGTTGTTTAGATTGCCATTTTGTTATTGAGAATAGATCATTTGTTTTAGATCTCATTTGCTTACCCATGCAAGGTTTAGATGTGATTCTTGGCATGGATTGGCTTGAAGCCAACCGTGTACTGTTAACCTCATGAGAAACCATTACTTTTCTTCCTGTTCCCATTAGACCTAAGAAACCCATAAGTCTTTACATAACATCTAGAAATGGATGTGGTAAGGGTGAGAGTAAAGGTTATATTTTCTTAGCGCTAGTGATGTAGACTTTGAGCAAAGTATCGATGAGATACCGATAGTAAGAAATTATCCCGAAGTATTTCCGATGAGATAGAGTTTCCCCCAAGAGAGATAGAGTTTTCCATAGAATTGCTTCGGTGAGGTCCCATATCCATAGCCCCATAGGATGTCCCCATTAGAGTTGACGAGTTGAAAGCTCAATTGGAGGATTTATTGGAGAAAAAGTTTGTTAGACCTAGTGCGTCACCTTGGGGAGCCCCTGTTTGTGAAGAAAAGGATGGGAGTATGAGGATGTGTGTTGACTATAGGCAATTGAATAAAGTGACAGTGAAGAACAAATACCCTTTGCCTAGGATAGATGACTTGATGGACCAGCTTAAAGGGGCAACGTGTTTTCTAAGATTGATTTGAGGTCAGGTTACCACCAGATTAGGGTGAGAGATGAAGATATACCAAAAACGGCCTTTCGTACCCGATACGGCCATTTCGAGTTTGCAGTAATGTCCTTTGGATTAACCAATGCTCCGGCAATTTTTATGGATTACATGAATAGGATCTTTAGACCCTATTTAGATCAGTTTGTGGTTGTCTTTATAGATGACATTCTCATCTACTCTAAGACCCACGAGGAGCATGAACGCCACCTAACTATAGTCCTGGAAATCCTGAAGGAAAAGAAACTATATGCCAAGCTTTCTAAGTGTGAATTCTGGTTGGATGAGGTGAAATTTTTAGGGCATGTAGTATCTAAGAAAGGAATTGCCTGTAGATCCTAGTAAGGTGGAAGGTTGTAACTGGGAAAGACCAACCACGGAACTGAAGTAAGGAGCTTCTTAGGTTTAGCTGGTTATTACCGTCGGTTTATCAAGGGATTTTCCAGATTTCCCTTCCTCTGACTAAGCTAACTAGGAAAAACACCTCTTTTTCATGGACCCTGAGTGTGAAAAGAGCTTTCAAGAGCTGAAACACAAGCTAACCTCAACCCCTGTTTTAGTGTTACCCGACCCCATGTGCCTTTCGAAGTGTCCTGTGATGCTTCGAGGAAGGGTTTGGGTTGTGTCCTGATGCAGGATAGGCAAGTGGTGGCCTATGCATCGAGGCAACTCAAGCCACATGAGGCAAATTACCCACCCATGACCTTGAGTTACCGCTCGTGTTTGCTCTAAAGATTTGGAGACACCATTTATACGGAGTGAGGTTTGAGGTGTTTTGATCACAAGAGTTTGAAATATCTCTTTGATCAAAAAGAGCTAAACATGAGGCAAAGAAGGTGGATGGAGTTTTTAAAAGATTATGATTTCGGGTTAAACTATCATCAGGTAAAGCTAATGTTGTAGCTAATCCCTAAGTAGGAAATCCTTACAAGTGTCCCGTTTGATGGTGAAAGAGATTGAGTTAATTGAGCAATTTAGAGACCTCAACCTAGGAATGACCTTGACCACTAAGGGCATAAGAGCTTGTCACCTTAGTGTGACAAGTGAATTCAAGGAAAGAATTGCTCAAGCCCAAAGGAAAGATACAGAATTTCAAGAGACCTTAGAGGCGGTAAGAGCTGATAAGTTGAAAGGTTTTACCCAAGGGAATGATAGTTTATGGAGGTTTGAAGGTCGTATATGTGTACCTGCTAGTGGTGACCTCGAAAGGATATTTTGGAGGAAGCCCATAAGAGTCATTTCACCCTCCATCCTGGTGCCACCAAGATGTATCAAGATTTGAGGAAGATGTTCTGGTGGCCTGGATTGAAAAGGATGTGTGCACATGGGTGAATAAATGCTTGGTATGTCAAAAGGTGAAGATTGAGCACCAAAGACCCTGGAATGTTGCAACCCCTATCAATCCCCGAGTGGAAGTGGGATAGTATCTCCATGGATTTTGTAACTGGACTCCAGGACCCAAGCGAATCATGACGCCATTTGGGTAATAGTGGATCGGTTGACTAAGTCAGCCCACTTTTTACCTATTAAGGTGACTTATTCCTTGGATAGGTTAGCACGGTATATATTAGGAGATAGTAAGGTTACAAGTCGACGATAATCTCGATCGAGATCCGCGATTCACGTCACGGTTTTGGGGAGCCTTTCAGAAGGCGTTTGGTTCAAGCTGTGTTTGAGCACGGCTTATCCCCAAACGGACGGTCATCTGAAAGAACTATCCAAACTTTGGAGGACATGTTGAGGGCTTGTGTTTTAGATCAAGAGAGAGTTGGGATAAGTACCTCCATTATTGAATTTGCATATAACAGTTATCATGCAAGTATCGGTATGGCACCATACGAGGCCCTCTATGGACGGAAGTGTCAATCACCTTTATGTTGGTATGAGCCCAGAGAGCAAAGTCTACTGGACCTGATATTGTGAGGGAAACAACGGAACAAATTAAGAAAATTAGGGATAAAATTCTTATTGCTCAAAGTCGCAGAAAAACTATGCGGACAAGCGGCGAAACCGCTAGATTTTCAAGAAGGGACCATGTGTTCCTAAGAATCACCCCACCAGGCATAGGCCGAGCAATGAAAGTAAAGAAATTGAGCCCAGATTTCTTGGTCCGTTTGAAATCCTTAGCAAAATAGGATATGTAGCCTCCGTATAGCCCTACCCAGAGTCTGTCCAACCTTCATGATGTTTTCCATGTCTCCAGTTAAGGAAATATCATTCTACCCAAGTCATGTACTAGAGCAGAACATGTACAATTAAGAGATGACCTAACGTTTAACTTACCACCCACGAAAATCGTTGACGAGGAGTTAGGTTAAGGAACAAGGTTGTACCCCTGTCAAAGTAGCATGGGACAAGATGAAACGAAGTTACATGGGAGCTGGAATAGATATGCAAGCACGTATTCAGAGCTATTCTATAACGATTTCAGGCGAAATTCTTTTAAGGAGGGGAGTAATGTAACGCCCCAATTTTTACTGTAATTTTTACTATCATTAGGAATTACCGAATTCCGTAGGTAAATATTATATAAAATTTGAGACCAAACAATCCTTAATAAAGGAATATAACGTTAGAAGAGAAGTTAGGAGCAATTCGTGCAAGTATTGCAAACCCCAATTTTCTGTACGTGTAAAATGACCAAAATGCCCTGAGGTTATTTTACTAGAAAAATGAGGATCGTGGGCCCCACCCATCCTCAAGGGGATGTTTTGATGTTAATAAGGGATTGTTTGTGTTATGTGTGTTAATAGAGGAGAAGAATCCTAATTTTGAGCTCGACGCGTGAAATGACCAAAACGCCCTTACCTGTTTTAACTCCGATTTGCGTGCCGACTAACCCGAACCTCACTAAAATGTGTTAAAAGGTGTTTTTAAGCCATGATTAACCATTGGTTAAGCTCGGGTGGTCTCGGGCAATTTTTAAGTAAAATGACCGTTTTGCCCGTCTTTGTGTAGTTTTACAAATTTTGAGATTTTTGATTCGTCTAACGAAACCTAAGCAATATTAGGCTCAAATTAAAGCTTATTAAATTCTAATTACTAATCTAGAGTCAAAATTATTTATTTAGATTGATTAGAACCTAAAATTGCTTAAAACACCCAAATTGCTTAGTAATTCACTTAAACCCTTAACCGTAAATTCTCTAAATTGCATGAATACCTTGCCTACACCTAAAAAATACATGGAACACACAAAATCCTCTTCCACAAGGCTGTAATGCACGAAATTATTGAGTAATAAGTCAGAAAATTATTACACAAAAATCCAAAGAATGAAAACAAAGAATCATGAAAACATGGAAACATGATTCCATGTTTTAAGCCACCAAACAAAATGATTTTTCTTCCTTATTTTTTTCCTCTAATTTTTGGTCAGATTTCTTTCCTTCCTTTGTCCATTTATGAGCTGCAAAATCTCTATAAATAGGCATGCTTGAAGATAGTTTAGATGCTTAGTTCATAACTTACACAAATTCTAGTTTTAGGAGCACCAAAAGCTTTCTTTCTTCCTTTCTCTTGGCTGAATTCTTTCTTCAGTTTTCAAGGATATTTTCTTCATTTCACTCAAGGAAACCAAGTTCTCTTCCTTTCTTTCAAATCAAATTAGGTAGGGAGGTGTTTCTAAGTTCATTTTATGATGTTTTCATGAGCTTTCTTTTAAGTTTTCATTTTCAGTTTCTTCTTCCTTTCTTTTTAAAGTATTTTGGCCATATGGCCTAGCTTATGATGAGACCATGGTTTGATGATGAGATTCTTGAGTGTTGGTTGCAAAGCTTTCACAAGTTAGATCTCTAAAACTTGAAGGTTTCACTAGTTTCCAAAGCTTCTAAAATTTCAGTTTTTCTTTCCTTATTTTCCTTTCATGGTTTCGGCCAAATGGCCTAGGAAGGAATGAAATGATGGCTTGATGATGAGGACCTTGAATATGGGTTGTAAATCCATCACAAGTTAGGCCTCTAAAGCTTGAACATTCCATTTAATGCAAAACTTTAAAGAATAATGTTTTTATCTTGAGGTTTGAATATGAAATATGTATTTTTACTTTGTCTTGCTAAGATACATATGGGTTGAATTTATAATTCTCTTAAAGTCTTGAAGGAGCTCTAGTAAAGAGATAAAGTGAACTTGCATCCATGTTTAAGTTTATGCCTTGCATAACCATATTTATTTTATGTCATAACTAAATTCTCAAGAATAAATAAATGAACTTGCATATTTCATGTTTAAATTTCAAGTTGTCACTTAATCTCTAAAGATAATAAAGAAGTTGCATCTCATGTTTATTTTATGCTCTCACTTTATTTTATAATGGCTAAAAGAGTCAATGCATGGCATGTT
Source organism: Dalbergia oliveri (assembly GCA_030441495.1). NCBI lineage: Eukaryota > Viridiplantae > Streptophyta > Magnoliopsida > Fabales > Fabaceae > Dalbergia > Dalbergia oliveri. Next base: position 14,190 of record JAMLFY010001178.1, read on the forward strand.
TATTTTATGTCATCACCTAAAAATCCTAGAGCTCAAAGACTTGCTTATGAATCATAAGCGAAGAAATGAGATAATTGGAGTTAAAGAATTTATTCTTTAAGAAGTCTTGAGAATTGGAGCTTAAAAAAAAATGTAATTCTCATCTCCCTCACCGGTCCTATGCGGACTACCGCGCTCCGGTTGCTTAAGATTCTCTTCTCCCTCAGGTCCCTGCGATTCCGCGCTCCAGTTTCTTGCATCATGTTTATATTACAAGTTCTTGCATCATGTTTAATTTTCAAGTTATCACCTTAAATCTTAAAGATAAAGAAATGGAATTGCATATCATGTTTATAATTCCAAGCTATCACCTTATAAAGATAAGATTAAAATAAGGTTGCATAGCATGGTAATAATTCAAAGATGTCACCTAAATCTCTAAAGCTCAAGACTTGCTCCTTTTATCTTAAGTGAAAGATTTAATTATGAACATTCTTTCAAGTTATAAATCGGTCCCATGGTTAATTTAGGCCTAAAGTCCTATGACTTCTTTCAAGTTTAACAAAAGGAATTAGTTCTAAAAGAGTTTTAAAACTTTGTAAGAATTTTATGGGAAGCTAGTAATTTATGTGTACTTAAAATGTGATTTGATGCTTATTAAGAATTTGGTGTCATTGATTGATTCCCTGGTTTGTATGTTATAGTTGTTGTTGCAAACAATGAAAACTTATGCATGAAATAAAGACATATTCTATTCCTGGAAGAAAGTGTATTCCTGTAAGAGTGCAATTTGGAAAGATTCTGGCTAAGGAAAGATTTGGTATTTAAGCGTGTCCATTGTGACCCACCTCTCTCCTGGGAATCTCCAGATGCATGATTACAGTTGGTATATATTATTTCGGCATAAGACTATAAATGAGAAAATGTTATGATGATTATGAATGAAGAATTGTATTATGATATAACATGCAAAGACTTAAAGGTGACTCAAAATATATGAGAAAATGATCCTTTGGACCCAATCAAACTATAGGCGGTGAAAAGGTGATTCTTGCCCCCTAGTCTGTTCTCTCAAAAGGGTAGAGACGGAATTTTTACTTATCAAAAGGGATAAGTATGTGCTGTGACGACTAGCAAGGTATGAGCTCATAACCTAGATTACTCCCAAAAGGGTGGAGTATAGGGTGGCCCAGGAAAATGATGATGAAAGTAACTTTAAGTCACCTAAGAAACTAAGTAAATGCATTATGTGAATATGATGTTCTGCTATGCATAGTATTTATGAGATGATGATGAGAAATATGATATTCTGCTATGCATAGTATTATGAAATGATGATGAGGAATATGATGTGATTTTATGCATAACTATGTTATTATATATGAAAGGAAAAGTTCATTATAAACATGACATGCTAAGTTTATGATGCATTATAAGACGCATGATTAAAACGACGAACCTCGGTAAAGTATATTTTCGAACTTAATAAATCAATCTTAGCATGCTCACTATTTCATAATAACCCGAGGTTCCTGGGGACGATGATGATGACACAATGCATCATGAGGTGAGTACCCTACTGAGATTCTTTTTATAAGTTTCTCACTCCCTCTATTTTTCTTTCCATCTCGTCTTCAGAAAATAAGGAAGCGTTCGTGAATCACATTGAGGCTAGGGAGCTGAACTTGAATCCTTAGTTTCACTCGTATATTTCAGATATCTATCCCTATCCCTGGAGTGTTATTACTAGGTGCCATTAATGGATGTCCTTCCATCCATATATTATTTATGTTTTATTAGATTGCCTACACTTAGTCTTATTCTGTTGGTAGGCAAAATATCTATATGATATGTAATTATGGATGTGTATGATGGAGCCAATATATTATGATGTGATGTTTGTAAATTCCTATGTGTCTTTTAAATTTTGCTAAATCATTCACGTTAAGCGCGGCTCACGTTTTCAATTATGTTTAAAAAAAAATGGCTCGTAATTTCACTAAGTATTTTCAAAGCATGATTAAGGAACTGAAGCAAAGAGTAAAGTCTAGTAATTAATCAAATCCTCCTAGGTGTATTGGGTTAATTATTAGGGTGTTACATCATACCACCA
>JAMLFY010001179.1:0-16264 GCA_030441495.1 Dalbergia oliveri
AGAAAAGAAGGCAGATGACAAAGACGTTAGATTGATGGAAGAGCTAGAGGATAAAAGTATAGAAATTTCAACATTAAGAGGAACTAGAAACAATCAAAAAAATCATAAAGTAAAGACGAAAACTCAAGAATATGATCGATATGACAATGAAGTTGAAAAATAAAATTGAATTTTGTAATGTTCTATATTAGTTTACAAAATCTCAATGTCAATCTTATCTTTGTGATGTCAAACATTATAATTTTGTACTCCATTTGAAAACATCTAGAAAAGTGTCTTGGGAACTAGATAATATGAAAAATTTGATAAGCATCCTACCAATAATTGGTCATTACCACCATAAACCCTAACCCTAACAAAACCTAAAACCCAAAACCCCAACCCTAACCCTTAATTGATTACACTCCTTACATAAACATATTGCATTTTCATAACATATTGTTTCATGGATTAAAACACTTACAATTTCTGGAGTTTCAATATAATAAAATTGTAATGTTTGTTGCCACAAAGATAAGATTGACATTGAGATTTGTAAGCCTACATGTAGGGAATTAAATAGAAGCATTATAAAATTCGCAATTGGTTATTTTTTACTTCCATAGGTCATCTGATACTCATATTCTTTAGTTTTCGTCTTTACTTCATAATTGTTTTGGGTGTTTCCAATTTCTCTTCAATGCTGAAACATATTTATATCCTAAGTTCTTTCATAAATAACATCTTTGTCATCTTCTTCTTTTCTTCCTTATAAATTTCAACTTTGTGTTGAAGACCAAGCTACCCTTAGGACAAATAAAACGAATAATATTCAATTAAAACCTTAAAGTTTATCAATATGGAAAGTTCAAATGAATGATACCTCGCTTCTTCTCTTCTAAAAACAAAAACCTCAAGTCTCTCTATAAATACTCGTCATCAAGAAAACTTAACTTCCATGAATTTTTGGAACTCGCACTCTCATGTCAATGGCATCAACTGCAAAGAGAAATCACAGTGAAAATAGTGCGCAGATGATGGTGTAGCAACAATAGATAGAAAATCATCATCTTCAAATATCGTATTTTCTAGAAAAAATCCAAACTTTCTTAACGTGCATGATAGTTAAGGAAGATTAACCTAAAATGCGTATTATCTTAGAAGTCTTCTAACCTTTAATATCATGCTTATCTAGAACTTTTGATATGAAGAAGCATAGGAAAGATGGTGACTTTCATTTCTTCGCTCATCATGTGGATATAAAATGGCAATTGATATTTGCCTGAAGGATACGAATAAAAGGAATGTATGGGCAAAGCTGGTTCTTTTTTTGGTAAGGATCGCAACAAATCTTATGGAAGAGTCTAGTGTTCAAGTCCATTTCACCCGCTTTATTCTTTTATGTTTTCCAATCTGAATTATACATTGCAAAGGCTTCGACTTGTCTTGATGGAATTTGTCATCTCACCATTGTAGTGATGCACTTTGTAATGCATCAACACAAATAACAATCAAGGCTGTCCTATCACAATTGGCCAATGATTTATAACACCTTTGTTTTGGTTGAGGTTGCCATGGAAGTCCTTGATAAGTTTCTTCAAGAAGTTGGCGTTAACAGAAAGCTATCAATCCTAAGTTACATAATGCATCATACAACTAGGAAAGTTATGAAAATAACTCACCATCAAGATAACGATATATATATATATATATATATATATATACATATTCATATTTCTTATGAATCATTGTCCATATAAACATAATAAAATCTGGTTCTTAAGGTAAAGCTTGGACAAATGCTAATAATTTTCTTCCTAGAAATTCTTTCTTTAGTTTCTCAGAAGCATTATCTGATAGAATTCATTTAGCAATATTAATTCACAACTTCAAACATATTTAAACCATCATAATAATCAAGTAGTTCTAAACGATTAATCAAAAATAATGAATCATATAATTGTTTAAAGTCATATTTTAAGTACACATGTGATATTGGTTACGTAAAATATTTGTAAAACTTAAAAGCCTTTATATATATCGTTATTTGATGGTGATTCTTAACTTTCCTGATTTGTATGACATTATGTAACTTGGATTGATAGCTTTCTGTACGTCAATGTCAACTTCTCAAACTCATCAAGGACTTCCATGGCAACCTCAACCAAAACAAAGAGGGTGTCATACGTCGATGATTGGAACTGGCCAGATTGATGGACAGGGCTGATGGCCTTTATGTTGACTGCATTACTACAATGGTAAAGATAACAAAGTCCATCAAGACAGTCTTGAAGCTCTTGATGTGCAAGTCGATGTTGAAAAACGTAAAAGATAAAAGGGGTGAAATGGACTGAACCCCAGGCCTTCCATAAGATATGTTGTTGTATCCCCAAAGGAAAACAAGTCATGATGTTTGTGCAAGACTTCTTTATTCGTATCATTTAGCAAAAGAAAAAATAGGTTCATTCCTATATCGTTATATGAAAAGGCGAAGAAAATGAAAAGTCACTAGCTTCATTGTTCTTCATATCAAAACCTAGAAGCATCATATTAACGTACAAAGAAACTATTCTTAGCGGAATAACATCTAGGTGAATCTTCCTTACATGAAGCACGTTACAAGGTCAATGGAGTAATTTTTTCCAAAAAATAGCATAATGTGAGAATGAAGATCACGAAATGTTTCTATTACTCCTTCTAGCCTGTTCGTCCATAAACTCCACTACTTGATCTATTTGGTTACATGTCATGCACTCTAAATCAGAGTTCTCAAAAATTTGTGGAAGCAAAGTTCCAAGACTGACAAGTCTTTGATAAAGTACTTGAAGTGCTTTAAAGCTAAAGGAGAGAGTGAGGTTTCGTTCATTTGAACTTTCCATATTGATAAACTTTAAGGGAAAAGGTTTTAAACATCATGTTATTTGTGCTGGGCTGCTGGCTCTTCAAGGTTGAGAGATCACAAAGGAAGAAAAGAGACAAATGACAAAAACATTATTAGATTGATGAAAGACTGGAGGAAAAATACGAAAATGTCAACATTAAGGTAGGAACTAGAAACAATCAAAAAAATCATAAAGTAAAGACAAAAACTGAATATGAGCATTAGATATGAGGTGGAAGTTGAACCAATTCTAAATTTTGTATTGTTTCTTCTAGTTCCCTACAAAATCTAAATGTCAATCTTATCTTTTTGATTTCAAACATTATAATTTTGTGCTCATTTGAAAACATCTAGAAGCGTTTGGGAACTAGATTATATCAAAATTTTGATAACCATCCTTAAGATTGAAAGTGGAGCACAAAGTTAACAAATCCTTGTCTACATTGGATCTCTCTACCAATAATTGGTCATCACCACCATAAACCCTTAAACCTTAACGAAACCCTAAACCCAGACCCAAACCCCAAACCCTTAATTGATTCCAGTCCTCTCCAGAAACATATTGCATTTTCATAACATCTTGTTTCATGGTTTTAAAAGACACTTCCAATTTCTGAAGATTTCAAATCAAGCATAAAATTGTAACGTTTGAGGTGTCACAAAGATAAGATTGACATTGAGATTTGTAAGCCTACCTCTAAACTAGATAGAAGTATTACAAAATTCAATTATTATTTTTCAACTTACCCGTCATATTGATGCTAATCTCTTAATTTTCGTGTTTACTTCATGATTTTTGTGTGTTTTCAATTTCTGCTTCAATGAAATTTTCATATCTATCCTCCAACTCTTTTGATAAATTTAACGTCTTTGTCATATGTCCTCTTTCTTCCTCTGATCTTCTCAACCTTGTGTTGAAGAGCAAAGTTGCCCTTAGGATAAATAACACGATAATGTTGGAATTAAAACATTTCAGTTAAAGTTTATCAATATGAAAAGTTTAAATTAATGATACCCACTTTCTTCTAGAAGTAAGCACCTCAAGTACTCAATTAAAATACTCATCAATCTAGGAAATCTTAGCTTCCATAATTTTTGAAAACTCAACACTCTAGAGTCAATAGCATTCAACAAGAAAGATCAAAGAGATAGATGTCAAGTAGAATGGTGTAATAATAGATAATCTTCATCTCCAAATCATGCTATTTTGGAAAAAATCCAAACTCCATTCACCTTCTTAACGTCATAATGGTTAAGGAAGATTCACCAAGAATGTGTATTCTAGATGAGAATAATCTTCTTTGCACCATTAACACCATGATTCTCTAGAATTTTCGAATATCAAGAAGGTATAGGGAAGATGGTGGCTTTTCATTTTCTTTGCCTTCATCATATAACTGAATATAAGGAATAGCTAGTTGATTTTTTTCTTTTGTTGAAGGATACAAATAAAATGAATGTCTTGCACGTTCAACTAAGCTGGTTTTTGCTTCAAGCGATTAGCAACAAATCTTATGGAAGAGAGGTGTTCAGTCCATTTCACCCGCTTTATCTTTTTTATTTTCCAACATCTGAATTCACATTGCACAAGAGCTTTAGACATGTCATGAAGGAATTTGTCATCTTCACCATTGTAGTCGACGCCACTATAATGCGTCAACACAAATCACACCAACCAAGTCTGCTTATCACAACTGGCAGTCCAACTATAGACTTTATGACCCTCTTTATTTTAGTTGAAGTTGCCATAGAAGTCTTGATGAGTTTCTAGAAATTGGCACTCAACATCAAGAAAGTTACATAAGTAATGTATAGTATGGTGACACACAAATCAGCCAACCTCTTATTGGCTACATTCAGATAGACTTATGACACTCTTTATTTCGGTTGAGGTTGTCATATAAGTCCTTGATGAGTTTCTTAGAGAAGTTGGCACTCAACATAAGAAAGCTATCAATCCTAAGTTACATAATGTATCATACAACTAAGAAAAGTTGGTGAAAAGCTCACCATCAAGATAACGAGGTTGGATGATTTTCCTATTTGTGAAGCTTTGCTCATCATCGGATTGCAACAGGTAGTTCAAAGAGAAGCAAAAAACATTGCAAGCAATCCTAATCCTTAGCTCTTCTCATTGAGGAAATGAAAAGTCAACCCTTCAGGTCAATCCTACGAAGGAGGAGTTAGTGGTTTCCAAACAAATTCCAAAGCCCAAACACAAATCTCAAACCCAATACATAGCAAAAAACCAGTTTAGTTGTTCAAATGAAACCTAAATATTGGAATAAAAACTCAAACCAAGTCCAACAAGAATTTTCCAAAAGGATTCCATTTCAAACCAGGCAACAAACAAAGCACAACAATTTTATGAATTCATACTTGTGGATTCAAAATAAATCAGAATCAAACATTACAAACACAAGAAAAATCCAAATCAAAATTCTCATTCAACTTTGCAAATTCCAAAGGTCATCTCTAGGAAAAATTTGGAAAAAATCCAAATAATCTGAGAAATTCTCCCAGAACTTTGATCCAATTGGATATAATTATTGGGATTATATCCAAGCCTGGTACAATGTATTCTAGCATCAAAATGATAATTTCGGCCATTCTTGGCTAATTTATTTCAAAAGAAATACTCTGTATAAATTTCCTCATTGGTTTGCCCAATGGCGAGATTTTTATGGACCAATCAATGATATCCTACCTTTAGAGGTTTTGGATGGATTCCAAACTTTATCAAAAAATGATAAACCTCACTGATCCCTTCCTAGTTGATCTCCATTTTCTCAAAATTTTCATTGGCATGGATCTTTTCTTGGCATTATACATACGGGAAGCATGCTAATACAACAGACTCCCCATGCTCCAAAGGCAAGCGTTTACCAAATGGTGGGTAGATTTTGATGCCTCTAGTGCTACCTCGACAAATCAAACTATGGTTCAAGGACCATCTCAAATTGCTTTCAGCCTTTGATCCAAAATCATGCAAGTTTTTGAATCAAAGATAAAAAATTTATCAAGCCTTCGTGCATCGTCCAGCAAAGAAGACTTTGCCCAAAATTTAGGTGATATTCTGAAACTTCTCCAACATGAAGAAGCAGATTCATCATCCAAACAAAACCTTCCGTCTTCATCTTCATCAGCGGCCTCTTCAACGGGTTTTATGAGAATAAAGATGACTGTTTTGGAATTGACCTCAACGAAGATTGAGTTGTAACCCAATCTTCGCAATAGACAAAAGTGTCGACAAAGTTACTATAGCAGTTTCTTTAAGATGATTTTTTGGTCATGTAACATGTACTATTCAATCTCATGTCTATTTAAGAAGTGTCTCATTTAGCTCTAGGCATTTGAAAATTGACACACCTCCAGAGGGAGAGAGTTTGCTTAGGCTCTGAGAGTTTGTAAGTTTTCTTTTTCAATCAATACAATCTATATTTCAATCATCATCCCTCCTCCTCACCGGTAATGCGGACTACCACCAAGTTTCTTTTGTTTTCTGTATTTAATTTATGCACCATTAATTTACTTCTCTCCTTCCTTCACTGGTTCAATGTGAACTAACTTGCTAAGGTTTCTTTTACTTTCTACATGTTTAATTTTATGAAATAATTTCTTTTTTAGAGTCCTTCTCTTGCGTTTCTTCCATGATCTTCCGCACATATATATATATATATATATATATATATATATATATATATGAATGGAATTGTCTATCTGGTAGGAACTTCCATTCCGTGCTCCGTTCCTACGATTTTCGTTCTTGTATCCTTTTATCGTTCACATTAACTCGCTCAACCTTGACAGGAGCAGATCAGAAGAAATACGCACTAAGCTTCATGTAGCCAGAAGAAAAGTAAGGACTGTGGACTCACATTAAGCACAAACAATAAAAATTTACTAATCTCCTAGATCAGGCATGCAACGCATTTGATTCACGTCATAAGGGAAACTTTAAATTCATCTACTAGACATGCTTCACATATCATCATATTTTGTGCCCGCTAATGGTCATCTTCAAAGCAAAGAAAAAACAAGAGAAAGGCATATCTCATTACAAAATCTACACCACCCAGCTCAATGCATGAACTGACATCTAGCTTTAGCCGGTTTGATTGTCTGCCACTTATATTTCGAAACAGAAGTCACCATCAATGAATGCTTAAAACTTTAAAGATGCTCATTCATGCCGCATCAAATTCAAAGATTGAAAACTCTACAAACAAATTGCTAGCAATTTTGAAAGCCCACCCTTTAACATCGTCGGTACAAAAACAAGAAAGAAAAGGGAAAAGGAAAAGGAGGAAAAAAGGAAAATTAAATCTTTGAAACATACCAAGCAATTTGCACTCAGCCCTTGGCTTTGAGATCCTCAAACTTATCCTGCAAAACATAGGAGGAAAAAAAACAAAGATGAGAACAAATTGTAAAGATTTAGAAAAAATGAAAAAGAAAAGCCAGGATTGAGGTATAAAGTGTTTGGTGCAAGAAGTAAAAACCTAACATCATAACAACAACATCAACCTCCTCCTCCTCCTCCTCCTCTTCTTGCCATGACAAGAACAAACATTAAATCAAAATCTAAATCACCAAGATTCATTTGCTATGACAAGAATAGTAGAAGCGTAATTTCAATTTTCATGTGAGGGAAAGTGGGAAACTAACACGAGTGGTGTCAAAGTCGGTGCTTGGAAGCGAAGAGAAGCTTGCCATGGTCATCGTCATAGATGAATCCAGGTGGTTGAAAAGATGAAGGCTTCAACGTTGAAGGTGTTGGAATCTTACGTCTTCATCTTCCTCACTTTCAATCTTTTTCTTCTTCTTCTCTTCAATTAGAGAGTTTGGGAAAAAGGAGGGTGTAGAGAGAGAGAGAGAGAGAGAGCAATTGAGAAGGGAAGGCAAGATTAAGTAACAGGGACTTGGAAAAGGAAGTAATTTTCTTTTTCCTATCAGCATAAATCAAAGAAAATGAAGGCAACGAACATAGAAATAATGAAAAATACAGAGCAAAGGGAAGAATAGCATACTATTAGCAACACAAAAGGATCAAACATAATAATAATGAAAACGTAAGAAACATAATACCAAGAAAGAATCGTTACCTTGACTAACTATTCAAATTACTTCCAAAACACTAAAAGAAAAAGGAAAACATTAAAAAAAAAAAAAAAACACAAACACCTAATATGGTAGTTGTTCATTGTAAAGCATTGCAGTGCTCCTGTAATGTGGAATAAAATTTCATCAGACCTACCGTGAAGATATGCTCATGAACACCTAATATGGTAGGTCGGCACACCCATTAAATTCTTCCAGAAGGTTACACACTTTCAAACCTTCTCCCAAGTAATTATCCTACAAGAATTTCACAAATAAATTACCATCTTACTTATATATAGGCACTCACACCTAGTGCAATTTGTTAGAGCTAATTAATTCCAAAGGTTATAATGTTTTACCTGGTTCATGTCAATAGTCTGAAGCTTCCCCTCTAGTAAAAATGATAACATGATTTTGATTTTCAGGCTTCCCTTCTCCGAACTTTGCTGCTCAAGGTTTTTCTATATATTTCCTGAAAAAAAAAAAAGATAAAACCATAAGTGTTAAGGTAACCAAACCATGCATGATCAAATTAACTTTATATTGTGACATAAATGGCATTTACTTGGTCATGGTTGTCCAGCTGACCAATAATAATAAACTTCTGTACTTTTCGCCTTCTCTTCTTCAACTTCAACAATGTAAGCAACACAAAGCAAGGGATTACTACAAATGAAAAACCATAAGTTATGTTCTCAAATCAAGTGCAACAAAAAGCCAAATGAACTTAATTTAATTTATCGTTGGACTTGGAGAACCAACAACATACTTAACCATCAAATTCAGGATGTCTGGTGCACGGGTCCACTACGCTTCTGATTCCCATGGTTTTGCAAATAGCGAACATATGTGAATTTCATGTCAGCAACAGCCTCAATACTGGCATTTAGGGATCTACTCTTCTTTTATTCCTCAAATTGAACAATAAGAGCCTTATAGCCATCCAGTATCTCTGCACATAAGATAGCAAAAAACCATAATCATCTTGGATGATAACTACTCTTTGTCAATAAGAGGACAATTGACAAGTCATTTTATTATATATATATGTGTAATGAATTGCATGCTGCATGTGATTGTTGTGTTTATGTACTGATATAAGACAAGGCTAAGGCCTAATGAGAATTGAAAAAGCTTCTAAGTCACAAACCATATATAGTAACAAATAAGATTTAGCTAAATTAGCTCCGAATAAAAGGAAATCATCCTTACCCTTTTCATTAGTCATATCAAGAAAATCCTGGAGCTTAAGAGCCCCCTTGGTAGTACATCATTCCCCTAACTGCATTGATTTTTACGTGTACAAAAGGAAAAATATTAGTTGACCAAGCTTTGCATACGAAAATGGAGAGGAAATTGAAGAAACCATTGTATACTTATCCTGCAAAGAGTTTGTCCATGTAAGGAGGCCCAATAGCGTAACTGCAATACATTCTCCTCCTTCCCATACCTCACTGTCTTTCTTACAATCAAGTCGCTCCATGAAGTTATTCCATTCATCTGGAAACATTCGTACAACTTAGTCAACCCTTTCTCTATTAGCAAAATGCAGTCAATCTATATGGTTTTGGCTATTACATACTAGGGTAGATCTTTTGCAGGTAATATAGGATTAAGACACCATCTTTGTTACCTCAAGATCATTCTTAGGATATCTTTCCTGTATTGGTGTGTAAGGACACTGCAGCAAGCAAGAAGCAAAATGTTATATAAGGCATAAGACAGCTTAAGAATACAACAGATTTCAAATTTAAGAAGATCATTTTTGTATTGAAAGCAACATTGTACTCTTAAATCACAATTTAAGGAAAATATAACCCTGATGATTCTGGGGTTGTAGGCATTTGATATGAACTAGTTTAGTGTGCCAAAGAAAAGGATGACTTCCTTGTAGTTTATCATACAAAGCGTGACATTCAGACATTGGCATATTTCTTCATGGCCATTAATTCTCTGATAGAAATAAGGAATATCAGACATGAATGAGAGCATTTTACGAACTCCTGGAGCATGGCAAATCCTTGAACAACAAATTGGAAAAGAATGCAATCCTTCTACGTGCTTCAAGGTTTGTTGGAACCTCAATAGCAGATATTCCCTCACTGGAGTAAATGAAGACATCTCATCTGAAACAACCATAATGATTCAATTATAGAAGCAACATCTGAATACTTTAATAATAATATAAACTATAAAAGAGTAGTAACTCTAATTTATGACAATATGAATAATTATCTGTTCCTACCATTGTGCTGTAACCACAGGAAAAATATGGCCAGTTTGCATCACCAATGAAAAGTTGCCTTCTGGTATCCTTTACTACTTTGATTAAGTTCTGCCAATTCATGTTGTTGATGAAGATCACATCATGAAAAGCAAACATTATAACATTTTACTTTAGTGAAAGTGATACAAGGATAATTATATTCCTAGTTTATAGTGATTAAAAGCTAACCAACTTGATCTCATTCGCCATCATATCATGAGTAAGCAAACACTTATACAACAAGACCACCATTGTACCTCGCTTGGACAAGTCTCCATATTTCTATCCAGAAAGGAATATGTAAGTATCCAAATAAGATAGCTAGAGACAAGAAACCATACAACGTGAAGATATATATGACTAGTCTTCCTTCAAATGACTCACCAAGATTTTGACAAGCTCCTCAAACTTCTTAGAAAGGGTTATGATACTTGTAAGAAGCATATTCTTGGAGATGTTGCTTTGACTTCTGTAATGATGACAAAGATTGTCCTTTTCCATCAGAATGAATTCAAAACTGCTGATAATGATTTGATATTAATGAATTAAAGAATAAAAGGACATCATACAAGGCTAATTGCTATTCATTGAATTCAATAGAAACTGCAAGAGCTAAATTTGATCAGTCTTTGTTCAAGAATGAACTTCAAAGAGGAAGAATGATAGAATGCTAATAGAAATCAATCTCAGTTGGCCATCTAAAATAACATAGGGGTGATCTTACACTAATGATGGTTCTATCATTAAGTGTAAACTAAAATGGACAAAGATCAACAAAAGAGATTGTAAAAGCTACCTTTTTCAGCTTCACCAACCACCAAAATATTCAGGACATATTTAGAAGATTCATAGCATTCAGTGACAGCACATTTCATACATTCATCTCCACATATGCATTTCCAAAGAACATAGTGGATCAGAGTCCTTTCCATGAAATAGAGTTGCCATACCTAGTGCTACTGGAATCTACAAAAGTAGCCATTGAATCAATTATATGAAATGGTAACAAACACAGAAAAAAAATTGAATTCACACTTACCTTGCTTGCAAGCAGAAAAGGTGGCCACTGAATTATGTTCAGGCTAAGGTCTTAAGAGTAATGACCCATCAAAATATCCATCTCCCTGCAGTGATGTAAACATTTAGACTTCAACAGGTGATGGATGAGAAATGAAAACTAAAGTAGAAGGTGTTGAAGCTAGGATTGAGAACAGAGAGAAGTAAGTAGAGAGTTTGGTTCTAAGGGATTCTTGCCTCTCACTTCTGAACTTCCTCACGGAAACTGCAGATAATTTTGTTCCATAATTGGGCAAATTTAGCAGCGTCACTCCTTCTGCCTACAGAAACCTATAGTATAGTATAACAAGCAAGGAAATGTAAGTGAAGATAAATAATTACATTTACCTTACTCTATTAGCAATGTAAATGTGATAGAAACCTCAGCAAATTGCTTTGACAAAGAGAATCTCCTTTTCTATTTCTTGTCAGTTGGGACCAAGTATGTGTTGAATGCACCAGGCAATGACTGAAACCGTGATCTTAGCATGGTCAAAGTACATATCTGCATAATCAAATTGTTAGTAACATTGGTAGTATAACTTTCTTGATTAAATAGGTCCAATCTTTTTTGTTTGCACAAGTGTATAAATAAAATAGTAAATTCTCAAATTCTCTCCGCTTATTATAAAGGTAGAAATAAAATAAAATTGACAATGACCTCTCCTAGACAATTGAAGGCTCCAATAACACCACCGCACAAAGTTGAGAAAACAGAACACTAAATTTGAGCGTCCATGAAATAGACCTGTATTCAGAATGCAAAATGAGATGTCACACTGAAAAATCCATCCCTATACAAATAATGAGATCAATGTATGTGAACATAACTAGGAAGTATAGCGCACACACACACACACACCCCATAATCACAAGCACCCAAAGAGCAACAACTGCACCATAGTTATGTTGAGCTGCATAGATAGGATTTAAATATTAGACGATATCAATAGAACTAAAAGTCAGTTAAAATGGAGTGATTAAGAGAAAAATCAACATGCCAAATCATCATTCCCTAGTTGGCTTGACTAGAGGTTTGATCTTAAGAGACAGAGGCAACAGTTAAAGAGATCCAACAACTTAACAAGGAACCTTCTGGAAAAAATGACTAGTACAGCATGTATAAAAATTAAAAATTACCAGGACAAAATAGCTGAATGCAAATTTGGCAGCCAAAAGAATCAACCAGAAAAGGGTGTACATGAAATTGAAAAAACAAATGTAGGTGATGACACCAAATTTCAAACAAATGACTGTAGTGACTTAGTGTTACAGTGCAAACTCACTTCCAGAGAGCAAATTGACTTTCATGAATTCCTCTTCCAGCATAGATTCTTGGCCGCATAGGTTGAAGAATCATTAAGAAAATGAACAAACGTTGAAAAGATCACAGGTTATATAGAAGATGGGCATGGACACTTTTTAGCAATACACTTTTTAGCAATACAGGTAAGCTTCTGAAAGATACAAAGTCACTAATTCAGGGTATTCATGCATTTAGAGCATCCATAAAAGAGCGGCTTAACAAGAAGAATTAGTGCCATCAGCCTAAGGTACCCACTTAGAATACGTAGGCACATGGAAAAACTAATGTGAATGAGATCAATACGAATTATTTAATCTTAAGGGATATAATGTGTTTAAATAATTAAAAATTAAATATTTTTTCAATTAACAAGAAAGATTGAATTATTTTATATAATAGATAGATTAAAAGATTGTTCAAAAAAAAATAATAACAACTTAATAGTAATAAATAATCACTCTTTATAAAGTAGTAGTCCTTTGTAATTTTTTTTTAATTTCATGTACTTTAATTGTAAATAAACACTTTTATTTCATGTAGCTACTTTAGCAAACAATTACTGTAAAAATTAATAAGTGCTTATAAAATTATTTTAAATGATAAATATAACATAATAAAAAATTACTAAGTAGCTAGTGAGAATAAATAACAATTCATAAAATATAATAATCTTCCATAAATTCAAGTGTAAGGACCCATGGCAACCAAAAAGTCTTTGCCATGTGAATTAGCTATATGCTCTTCGTATGTGAGATATCAATATTTTCAATTCGAGTAAAGTTGACAAAAAGTTGTATTCATACCCACCTAACAGGTTTTTATGATAAGAGGCATATTTGCATTTATTTCACAATGAACAATAGAAATTAAACAAGTTTCAAACCAATAAAAAGATTTCAAATTGTAATTATGAAGAGAAATATCAAATCGTTCATATGTGTGAATGTGAAGAAGAAGAAGAAGAAACAAGTACCTGTGACCACCATAAAAGGAATCTAACTATGTGCCAATCTGGGTTTCCAATCAAATGCCTGAGCATTGGGAAAAGAAAGAACAGCTACGAGTACATTTGGAGGCAAATACACTCCAATTCTTGCAGTGTCAATAACATTAATAATTTGTCCATCGCTTAGAATGGTTTTCTCACCCAATTCACGGGTTCTTGTTACCCAGAGGAGCTTACCCTTGACTTGAAAGCCTTCCTTCCAAGAATGCTATTACATGTTGCAAAACACGAGATGGTAAGGGAAACAACATAAAAGAAGAATAGCATCAATAGAAAAATGGAAAAATTAAAGGAAGATAAGCTATGAATCAATCAATGATGCAGTAGGTTTCAACCACAAGGTACCACATTTAGATGAAAAAAAAAAACACAAAACAAAACAAAACACAAATGGGAATGAACCAGTACATACACATGTATGCCTGGAAGCAAAGAGTATGAAATGGAAGAGCACTCGAACTAATGACAGTGAGCCCAACCCAGGCATAGAACCCAATTCCTTCATCATTCCATACTCCTTGCCTCTAGCATGCATCTCCTTCTTCTTGACATGCATGTGAAAGTGCATAGAGCAGGGGCGAAAAGATGATGGTGAGCCCAACCCCCACATCAAGAACTGCATTCCTTCCCAATCCATACACTCGCACACACAGGCAAGAGAGGAAAGGTTCGAATTCCTTTAAACAAACAAACAAGACCCAACCAAAATGGCACAAAACAGAAAAACACAAAGAAGCAAGAAAGAAAAGAAACACATACAGAGATAACACAACACAAAGAAAGCCCAACACAGCACAAGTGAAATGCAATTATTATGGCATGTTAAAGTAAAGAAGCCAGAAAAAGGAGAGAAAGGGAATGTGTCCTTATCTTTTAAAGGAACAAAGGCATGCTTGCTTCTTCTTGCTTTCCTTCCTTGTATCAGTGATATCATCGCAACGTGTTATCTTTGTTATCTTTTAACCACCGCTAGCACCGGGTATTACTGTTTATACAAAAATCATCAATCAATTCATGCAACGGAAACAGATTATTCCAATTCCCAAACAGAACCTTAAAACTAAATCATCAATCAAAAACACCAAATACAAAATCACGGTAAAACAAAAGAGAGATACAACATCATAATGAACAACATGAACAAAGAACAGCAAGCAACGTGACCAAGATTAGAATTGTCACCATCATTTAATCATTAAAGTACTGCATGGAGATGGAGGAGCAGATAACAAATAAATAACCCAAGTTGAGAATAAAAAGTTCTTATTCGTTCAAGAAACACCAATAGAGTGAAAAAAATCCGTTTCAATCAGATAAGAACCCATCATCATAAACCATATGAACCAAATCACAAAACAAGAATTGAGGCGTGAAAAAAGCAATCAAAAGAAGAAAAAGCTATAAGATAGATTAACAAAACTAATTGAAGAGTGAGAGAGCGCAGCTATTTAGATGTTGCAAAACACGAAGAAGAAGAAGAAAGGGTGGGATTCAGAGTATCAAAACTGATCTCTTTATTTACATAAAGAGATAATTCTGAAGGATACGAGTTCCATTGAAGATCTCACTGAGGAAGTTTCTAACAGAAAGATGCAAGGCCTCGTACCACTCCTTGGAGAAGAAAATTTTGAATTCAGGATCCAAATGCGGATTCTTAATATAAGGAATTGCTGCATGTTTACACGCACATCACAAATCACAATCTCAATCAAAAAATTGATTACACAAAAAACAACAATTTTCTTTTTCTTTTCTTGAAAAAAAAATAAAGAAAGAATTAAAAGAACGCACCGAACCACTGAGTCCAATCGTTTGACCGTTGCAAGAGCTCAGTGCCATAGACGGCGAAGAAGTCAACGACCCTGTCCCTCCGACTGCACTGCAAGGCGTGAACGACGTAGAACTTAGAAGGGAAGCCTCCAACTTGGAGAAAGTCGAAACGAGTGCCGTTTCGGGAGATGAGGAGAGATAGCGCTTGAAGAAAGGCAAGCAGGGAAACGAGCTTGTCGGCGTGGAATTTGGGGACGTGGAGAGAAAGGATGAGGTCGAGGATCTTGTCCACGTGGAAGCCTTTCCGATGTCAGTGCGGAGCTCGGCGTCGTAGGATTGGAGAGTGGGATTGGAGAGTGGAGGAAGAAGAAGAAGAAGAAGAGGCTGGGATTCAGAGATCAAGTGTTTGCTGCAGCAAGGAGAACAAGTAAAAACCCTAACATTGTAATGCATCAACCTTCTCCTTCTTCTCTTCAATACAGAGAGCGCAATTGAGAAGGAAGAGAAGAATGGGAGAGTGCGGCTATTTATTGAAAAAAACATGATGATACCGTTATACACTTACCCTAGTGTAGGTCTCAGTCAAAACAGAGTCCCTGTGTATCACTACAAAAAAACAAAAGAAAAGAAAAGAAAAGAACAAAAAGACTTTGGGGATATTGGGCCAGATAATAGTTTTGGATTGCAATGGGTTTCCCAACAAGGATTGTTGGGCTTACCCAACAAATTAAGATTCTTGGTTGCTTGAAGAACTCTATATATAACGTAGCACTGAGGACTATCAATTTTTTGTCTTTAAATATTAGTAGCGTCTTGCCAGGAAGCCGCATTTTTTTATTTTTAGACAAAAAAAATCATAACTTAAATATGACTTTTACGTATTTTTTCCTAAACATT
>JAMLFY010001180.1:0-16255 GCA_030441495.1 Dalbergia oliveri
CTAATAGCCTTTTTAAAAAATAATTAATTTTTTGTTTTATTTAAGAATCATGAATTAAAAAGATAATTTGCTGACAAAGATTGTAAAAAATGCTCTCTGTTTTGTATACAAAATAATCCAATACGATGACAATCCCAAAAATAAACTAAAACAATGTGGATCAATTTCAACAATCATACATCTTGTATATTTATATATAAAAGTAATATTATAAAGAATCTGAAAAGTCATCTTTCCAAGAATCTGAAAAGTCATTTTTCCATCTTCTGCAAATGAAAAATCTAAAATACTTATTAAAGTCACTAATACTATGAAAAATTGAAAAGTTTTCTTCTTATTATTTGTACCAAAAAAGTCTGAATGTATTTTTTTCTTGGAACTTTCTACTATTACAATTATATTCCAACTTACTTCACTCCTTTTTCTTTTTTAATCAACTTCACAACCTTTTTTTTTTAATCTATATGCAATAAAATTTAGATATTTATACTAAATCACTTTAAATGCTATTAAGTATCTACTAAATCGCTGTAAATTCTTTTCACAATAAAGTATATTCTCTTTCATTTTAATGAAATTTTATATAATTATATTTACATAAATATAAATTAGGTATGCTTACTTTTATATGACTAAAAAATATTTAATAGAATTTAATTAATCCTATATCTATATCTCTCAAAGTACCGAGTAATTTATTATTTTATTGGATTTTCAATTTTTTTTAAAAATATATAATTAATCAAATTTTTATATAAATTTCCTTTAATTCTTTTAAAACTTCAATTCATTAGCCAAATATATCTTATAACGTATTTAATATGTACGTTTTGAAAATTGATGAGATGATTATAATAAAGATGTGTAATAAGAGAAAAATGTATACTTTACTAAACTTTTATTCTATATTAATTAGTTAATTAATTAATTGATATATTAAAAATTAAATCATAAAATTATGTTTAGCATTTCATAGAGTAAAATATTAAACAAATTTATATAACTTACCATTAGAGGTATATAAATTAATATTTCATAAAATAAAGCAATAAATAAATTTATAAATCAATATATTAATTAAAGGTATATAAATCTATCATTGGCTAAATGGTGTAGCCAAATTTAAATAATTTTTTTAGTTTTTTAATAAATTACCTTTAATTTTTTAAAAAACATAAATTCATTAGTGGTATATATTTTATAACATATTTGAGGTGTACATTTTAAAAATAGAGAATATGATTATATAATAAAGATGCCTATAAAAAGAAAATTGTTTAATCTACTCGATTTTCATTCTATATTAATTAATAAATATATATTTAAAAGTAAAATATAAAAATTAATTTAATACTTTCTAAAATAAACAATTAGATAAATTTATATAATTCCTATATATTTTTCCTCATCTAGTGTGCCATAAAATAAACTTCAAAGAATTTATGGAAGGAATACCAGAAGTCATCTAGGAAAAAAACAAATGAAAATTGTGCTTCTTTCCATTTCTAAACATATGGTTGCTTCCTAAACAATGACAACTTAGCGTGTTCTATTATCTTGAAAATGTTTATGAAAAGCGAGTGCGGAAATATGTCGGGAGGAGTTCTTGACTTAGTGGCCCTCAAACCATTTTTTGAATTTTTTAAGTAATTAGTTTAAAAACTTGTTAATTTAAAATCTTTCTCAAAATATTATGAGGTTTGGCTTACAAAATATTTAAATACTATTTTATATGGGTAAAATTTTAAATTACGAGAACTTTTAAGTACACCATTTAAGAAGATTTAGTACTTCTATTATTTTGAAACATGATGCTTTTAAAATTACTTTATCTTTTTCTAATATAAAATGTATATTCAATTTGGCTATCAATTATCAAGCTACTTTCTGAATAGATTTTATAAAGTGCTTATTTCTCGATCCAATGATAATAAAGTAAGTGTCCAATATTTTTAGTCAATGTCTAACAAATATTCAAAAAACGTTATTGTTCATTAATCACCTGATTGCTTTGGTATGATATTTTGTTTTTTTGGTTCAACTTTGGATTTTTTTTCTTTTGGTCAGAATGTTATTTTGCTTTTTTGTCAACAACTTTTATATGTTCTTGGTCGCCCAATTTCATTAGAAAAAACAACAACAACATGGCCAGCAACAACGTGATAAATGGTTTCAAGAAGCATATTCAGCCGATTGCATACTTTGGGCTTCTCATGTAAAACTTCACGACCGAAAAAAAATGAAAAGGCACCACACTATATTTGTAATCTTCGTCTTTTGGAATTGCACAATTGAACTCTCATCGACCTTCGGCCTAAAAATCGTCAGCTCTCTAGCACTAATAAAATAAAATGCTGTGGTATTGATTGACTTAAACATAAAGAAATATTCTCGACCCAAAAAAATAATAATAATAATACAGAAATGTTATGAGAAAAAAATACATAAAGAAATATAAAGGTCCGATTTAGTGGGCCGTAACCTATGGTATTGAATAAGCACATTCTTAAATATAGTTTGAGCATCCTTTATCTCGTGTGCCATGTAAACTTGCAATCTATTTTATAGGACTCTCACCTAATTAAAATAGTTTTTCCCACCCTTGAATTTGGATGTGTGTCTATGAACATTTTTTTTTTTTACGTCCAAGTAGTTTATTTATGCATGTTTTATTTGGTTTTAGATAATTTCCTCACCGACGACCACGTCCATATACTAATCAGTTTAGCATCAACAAACTTGCAGTGCTAAAGACCTGCTATCAATTTTTTACAGTGAAGGAGACAAGATGAACAAGTAAATTATCCTGTAAGTTGATCAAGTATGTTAATTTTATTTTATTCGGTCAGTGTTATTTATAATGTTTGATAGATATTTGATATCTTATTGTGATGACCTCTGTTAATGAGAGCAATTTTTTATTAAACGTGATTATAAGAAGTTTTAAAGAAAAAAATTATGTCCTTTACACCAGTGTTCCATAACTCGTATATGACAGTTGATGAATTCAAATTATGAAGTTTAAAACCGTCACCAAACATAATAAAAAAAGAGCTTGTAGTGTTTGTTTTTTTTGGCATTTTGCACTTCACTTTGTATGATAGTTCTATCGGACAATATCCATAAAATTAAAACATGGTGACCATTTCTTCATTCCATTTCATAGTGATTGCATCCATAATTAATGAGTGTGATTAATATTATTTGTAGAAAGACTATATTAAAATAGTCTCACGGATATAGAACAAGGTGACATGCATATTACCATTTAATGCAGCAGAAAAATCATTTTGAAACCCATCTCCCACAACATATATAGGACATGGAAACGTGCATGCATACAGTTTCTTACACGAATCATTGAAGTATACTAGTGTAGTCATGATTTGGCACAGAAATGACAGAATTTGGATTTTATCTCCCAAACTTTTCCATTGCTCTTACAATTACATGCTTTTGAGACACGATAAGAAGGAGGGAACAACATGACTACTGCACACCTTTGTGACGATAAAATTTTATACCTTTTTTTGGGGAAAAACAACACATCTCTGAATATTCACTATCTATTTACTTTTCCCAAAATGAAAGGTGCAACATTCCTAAGTGAATGGAACAAGCATGCTTTATAACAGTATTGAGTTTTAAAACAACTACGGACTGTGCTAAATCAATCATTATGCTCCAGTTACTAAATGAGTTTTCCATTACGAAATAAGCATGCTTTATAACAATACTGTTTCCTGAAATATGATCTATCTTTAGCATAGATCTCTATGTGGAGTTCACATCTAATCACCAATGTGTTTAGTCTAACCTTGGAGCAATTTGATACGAATAACTATTTTCCTGCTTCATACACAAGTTATGAATAACTCATAACTTAAGTTTCCATATGATGTTGATAATGGCAGTGAAAGAACTCGAGTTTTGTTGACAAGTGCTGCATATGTTCATTAAAACATCTTCACTTGTGCAAGCACACCAGGAACCCCTCACCGGCAAGCAGGAACTCTACGTCATCAACAAAGTGTTGCTACTGAAAGTTCCAACAATCCTTCAAAGCTCCGGTGGAATGCCTCTGCTGCGCTGATATAAGTAGTACTACTTCCCAGTGTGGTCCAACAAATCCAGGTTATACTTGAAAGAAGTTTTGTTTCGTATCTTTTGTTATTAATCTCAACACTTACTATTCATCCATTTGTTGGTCTTTGTAAGATAACTTGTAGATATATTATTCCCTATTGAGAAAGTTTGGGCCTACTAACCATTCTCAAAGATTGATTTTAACATGTAGTTATTATTCTGCGGTATACTTTGCGAGCTTCTTTTCAACATAATGCTTTAAATAGCAAATTAATCCGTTCCTTAATTCTTCTATTAAGCAGAAGAGTGTAGTTAGGTCCACTCACTAGGATGCTCTTGGAAAATTTATACTGGAAGTGACAAAACTAATCTGATAGATCAAAATTCATTCTGATCATACAATACACTCCAGTTGCATGTTACATTAAAGGACACGTAGCTTAATACTTGGTGCTTTATCTTTTTGTTTCCAATGCGTTGAATTTCAATGGTCTGTGATATTAGGCTCACTACATTGAATTTTGTTTTCAGCTCCGTTAAAGTGCATAGCTTGTGTTTAGATGAAAAGCTCTTTGTGCGGTCACTTTACAAGGTGATTTAATTACTGAAAATTTATTCAATAAGCTCGTATTTCTATTGTACGCAAGAACAATCTTTGCTATAAATATCCTAATTGAATGGGATATAGTGAGTTTATAACATTAGATGGCTATCTCCATTCTAGGCCTAAAGCACACTCTCTCTGTCTCTGCTTTCGTCATCAATCAACTATCATGCTAACATCCCGCTCTAATGTTGAAATTTGTTGGTAGCTGAAGAGCTAACAGCTATAAATTGCATCTTGTATCAGTAAAAGAAGAAAGAGTCAGAAGGCCAAAGCACTGAAGATGCTTTGGATAATAAAGCAGATCAACAAATTTTGAAGATGGTGAACTGAATATATTATTCAGTTTAATGGTCATGGAATACTTTATTTAGGCATCTGTAACATGCTACTTAGAGTATTTAAAAATCAATTTTTGAAAATCAAGGCATTCAAACTGGTGGTCCAAGGGAACATAACAATAGATATTCATCATTTGTGTAATGGATATTATGTTGAGATCCGTGGAAGCATAATTTAAGAGTCACTTCATATCCTTGGATTCATCTTATTCATCACTGGATTATGCACTTTTGTTTGCTTACCTTTATGCCTTTGTTAGAATGAACTTACTTTCTTCCGGATTCAATATGCGAGCACATCCTGATCAGATGCTGATATAATTAAGTTAATCTAATAATTGTTACAAGAGATGATCAGTCTAGTGATTCATTTGGTTAAAATGCTTAAGTTATGCATGTAAATTGTATTCAATGATTTAATGCATGATCACTTCATTATATGGAAGAATGAAAGTCTGGTATTTCCAGTAGAACATTATTTTCCATGCACTTAAGTTTATTAATATCTATTTTAATGCAAATGGCTGCAAGTTTTACTGTTGAACGGTCAGTAATGAATGAGCTGAAGCAGTGGAACGAGTTATATGGAGAAGGAGGTTCAAGGAAGAAACAGCAGCTCGCTTACTTCCTTAGATATTGTGGAAAGCTGGTCTATTGTCGACTTGTCAACATTCATGCTAAGGATATATTTCAACAAAGGAAGGAGTCATTCAGCAGAGGTGTTGAATGCAAAGCATGCCCCAAGTGCCCCAACACTCAAAAGCTAAGTTCTTATCAGTCCCAAAAGAGCGATAGTGCGGGCAGATATATGATGTGTAGAGATCATGCATCATTTTTAGGGGAGGGGGTTCTCATTTATTGTTTGTATTGTTTACAAACCCAAGGCCACATGTATTCGGGGATTCTACTAGCTCATGAGTGGTTTAGAAGATGCAATGGCTTTTTTTTTGGGTTGGAAGTAGGACTAATTTACACCAAACCATTTAGGTATGGGGTATCATATGTGAACAGAATTTTCAAAAAGTATAATTTTATACTGCATTGCTTAGAGTTTGGTTGAACTATTTATGTGAATCGTCTTACTTAAGACATCTAATTCGCCTTTACAGTGAAATATCTAGGTAAATGATAGTTTCAAAAATTAGAAATATTGACAAGGATGTTTTATAATTTGAAGGTGATCATAGAAAAACATGCACTGAAACTTCAAGAGACAGAAGGAAATTTGCAACTCGTCACTAATTATTACAAACTCTCTTATTGTAATTGCACTACATCAAGCTTTTGCAAAAAAAACTTGAGATTTATGCCGCTAAGAAAAGTGCTTTACATAAAAGCTACATCTATATTGACAATGCAACCATTAGCTTCAACCTTATTCCTCAATGAAAACTCAGCTTCCCAAGATAATAAGTTCAAATATTGATTGCAGCATATGGGGTCCAAGAGGGTTTAAAAATTACAAAAAAAAAGCACATCAAGTGAGTCTACAATGTAAATAAAATGAAAATCTGGTTTGGAGATATTGCTTTCAAGTTTTAACATCTGGCACACATAAGACCAAAGAAAAATTAGGCACATAGTATCATTCAAGATATTAACATTTTAAACAGTAACTCTTGCTACAGCATTAAGTTATGACAATCCCTCATGGTAACAAGGGCGAATATTTGAAGAACAAATTATACAATCTAAGAATAAACCAAGCATATCTATCATGGTAACAATAGCTGCATAGGAAGAGCAATTCTCAACTGAAATACTACTAATATACCCAAAAGGCTACACAGTTTAACCCTAGGCTTTTAGATGAAAATCACACAATTCATTACAAAAAAATTTCAAATTATAGTGCTTGCAGAAGAGAATTTGAGATTGGAACATAATCTTTTTTTTCAATGGTATCGAAACATAATTGTAAGGATAAAAATATCGCTAGATTTGTATTGAACTACTTCATCCCAATCAGTTAACCCAGTCATTAATATAGTGATAAAAAAATTTTAAATCTATCACTTATTGCATAAAGAAGGTTGAACAATGAAATTTTGCTTATGAAAATGGTGAAAAACAATTAATTTGGATAATGAGTGAAAATGAGATTTAATAAAAAAAATGAGAGGCTAACCAGGCAAGGAAGAAAAAGAAGAAAATAAATGTTGTTTACGTTATGTTATTATTATACAATCTCAAAATAACTAAAAAGAAATCCTAACTTCAATGGTTTTTATTAATTTATCCTATGCTTCTCAAAATAATTTTATTTCATCAGACAATAATTAGCTGATTAAATGATTAATTAAAGAATTAATAATAAAAACAAATAGCTTCAAGATTTAGTTTAACCAGAAAAAGAAAAATCTAAGTCTTATGATCAAAGTTAATCCGTCAGAGTTATGATATATTATTTACTAAATATTTCACCGCAAATAAAAATTATTTTAAAATCAAACTAATCAATATTAAGGAAAAAATAAAATTATTTAAGCTCAGTTTCAGTTAGGAGCTAATTAGTTTGCATGCGGATATAAGCTACATTTATGTGCTTAAAAAAACTGATTATGATTGCTATTTATTACACGCAAAGCAAAAGCAAGTATATATGAGAGATCTAAATTATTACCTGCACCAACTACCCTTTGAGCCAACTCTTGAACTTGGTAACTTTCACTGCTACCATAACATAAATATTGTCCGTCAAATTGTTTAAAAACCTGAAATAAGCATGTCTCCAAAAACGTTTGACTATGATTGAGCCAAAGATCCCAAAAGCCTACAAAAAATCCAAATGCCATACTCATGTAAAATGCATGAGTGAATGCCAAATGTTCATCCTCATCAAAGTTAGCTGTTGGTTCTTGTGCTGGCTCGTCTACGATACACAATTTCTCGAGTGGCTTCCCACAAAAATCAGGATTATCTTCATAACTTGTTGCATTAAAGCTTTGTAACTGTGTTCCAATTGAAATTTCTCCAGATAGATGGTTATGTGACACATCTAGCATAGTGAGCCGATCAATTTGGGCAGAGACTAAAGGAATTGAACCAGACAATTGGTTTCTTGACAAATCAATAAATTCAAGTGATGTTTGTGATAATCGACCAAAAAAAAAAAAAAATTGAAGTGAGGACGGGTACACCTTAAAGTGGTATAGACCACCATAGGTCTCTCTCTTTTTCTTTATCTTCTCCTCTCCTCTCATCTCCAATGACTCTCTGCTTTCTCTTCGTCTTCGTCTTCTTTTTCTTCTTCTTCTTCTCGTTCGCTCTGCTCCTTCTTTTCTTCTTCTTTTTATATTTTTTTTTAAAAAAATATATCACTATCACCTCCATAATCATCATCTCCTCCTCCTCTTCATCATTTTCTACCGTTTTCTTTTTCTCTCTTACTCTATCTCTAAACTCATTAGAGAGCTTGAAGCTTGCAAGAAATTGGAGTGAATTTCTTCACTAATTCTTCCTCTTCAAGTGGTAAATAGGCCTCTACTCTATTCTATTTATTTTAGTTTATTTTATTAAATTTTCTATTAATTTAGGATTAATTTTAGATTTTTTTAACCCTATAAATTAGGGATTTTAATGATTTGGGGTAAATTGTGTAAATTGGTCTTATTATTTGCTTACTAATATTTTATTTATATTGTTTCTAGAGTTATAGAGCAATTGACATCAACTGTTGGATTGGTGGCACTTGGAAGTTGATATTAAATTCTGTGAAATAGTTTGTGAGTAGACATTATGTCTATAATTGTTTTTAATTATTTTAAATTAGTCAAAAATATATTTTAGTAAATTAGAGGCTGAGAAATTATTTTTGGCTATGTTATATAAATGTTTGGTGAAAAATAGATTTAATGTTAATAATTTATGTTACATATGATATAACTTGGAAATTTAATAAAGAAATATTAAATTTCATAGATTGAACTAATTGAAAGCTATTGACCCCTGATATGGATTTGAGAAATGATTTATGGATAGTGGGCATGACCCCTTTTATTGATTTGTATAAAGTAATTATATGTTTTGGGGAAGAATTTATGACAGGATTATAGCTAACGCAGTAGGCGTTAGCCTTGGTGCACCTTGACTATAATTTTAGGACCATACAGTGGATCCTTTGTTCTATGGCTACTCGCATGGGTAGAACCGTCTATTTTAGGATCACACGAAGGAATGGCCGACTAGTGTGAATCCTTCTCTTTATCCTAAATTTGATGATTCCATATTATTTTATATAAAGTGGAATGTTTTTAAAATCTTATTCGTAAATAAAAAGGATTTGTTGAATTTATATGAACTATGAAGCTATTATTATTCTATTATGGATTATATATTGTCTCATGTGGGTTATAGACATCATGTCTACACATTGCAAAACTTACTTGTTGTTTCTCTCTTTTTCAGATCCAGTGAGTTCAGGTTTCAATCCTACGGCTTAGAGTCATCAAATTGTCTAAGTTTGTGAACCTTCTTGAGAAGGCCTTTTGGTACACTGGAACCTATTTTTGTTGAGTTTTACTCTTAGAAACTTTTAATGCTCCATATGTCAGGAGATCCTCGGTTTAGTTTTGTTTTTATGTATATATTTGTGCTTAAGCATGCATAGTTAAGATTTAATATATGTATAGACTATATTTTAGAAAGGATTTGTAAACTAAGTTTAGAATTATATTTAAACTATACTCCTAGTTATGGTTAGACATATATTTCTAAATTATGATGAGTTAATTGTTCTATTGGGGTTAGAATGCTTGAAGCCCAATTATATATTTTATCCTTATTTTTATCCAGGTTGTATTTCTAAATTTAGGGATATTTAAAAACAAAGGAAACTCTAATTTTTCTTAAATAATGTATGTTAAGGCTTGCTAGGGAATGTGTTCCCTATGCGCGGTCATAACCTAAGTTGGGTCGTGACAAAGTTGGTATTAGAGCTTTAGGTTTCCTGTGTAATATGGAGCAAGTGTCCTTTAGTAGAGTCACGATTGTGTAAATGGTTGCCGGCCCATTCACAAAGCGCGACCCTATCAAAGGCCTAATAGGAATGTCTTCTTAGTCTCTTTTTAAGTCGTTTGGTCTTATGTCATTCTTATTCCATAATTTCTCCTGCGTTCTAATTTCATGTTCAATCTATCAGGTGCGATGCCACCTAGGAGGCGTGACGTAATGTGCGGCTAGGAGACTATAATGCCTCAAATGCTGAATCTAATCGAGCACCTAGAGGAAGAGGTCGAGGACGTGGAGGGTCGTGGCCGAGGGAGGGGCCACGGAAGAATACCTCGCAGGGGTTGATGTAGGCCACAGGAGCAACCGTTGATCTTGATTCACGGATGTGGGTATGCAGCAAGCCATTGACAATTTGGTGAGGCTTAACCCAAAGGGCAGGAGATAGAGCCCGACCACATGTTGAACCTGCCCTGGCGCTCAAAGAAATGCCCAGCCTTTTGGACGTGAGGAAAAAACTATTGAAGCATTCCTGAGGCTAAACCCACCTAATTTCCAGGGACTCTCAGACGAAACCCACAAGAGTTTTTAGATAGATCAAAGAGAGCACTAGGGTTCTCAGATGTGAAGGTGGAGGAGCGTGGATTTTGTATCTTATAATCTTCAAGGCATCCAGACATGGTATGAAACTCTATTAGAAGAATGCGCAAGCTGATATGAGACCACCCCCTCAATGGGATGAATTTTCTCAAGCTTTTAGAAACGGGTTCTTTCCAGAAAATAGAAGGGAGAGACTTGCTAATGAATTTGAGAAGTTGAAACAAGCTCTAGAATGTCGGTAATCGGATATGCTACCAAGTTCACCAAGCTGTCCAGATTTGCACCACATCTAATTGCAAATGAAGCAATGAAAGTGCGAAGATTTATCAAAGGGTTAAGGGAACCACTATGTACTAACCTGCTTTCTGAAGTTGGAAGAATGTCTTTTGCTCAAGTAGTGGATATTGCCTCTGCTATGGAGATAACAAGAGAAGAAAATAGAGCTATAAGGGATTTTGGAAAAAGCCCAAAATGAAAGGACAATTTTCTGGAGGGTCCTCTGGGGATCAGGCTATGGGGTTCTGAGCACCATCGTGGTCAACGGGGCCGCAGCAAGCACCAGTCAGGTGGAGCCATGTCATTCTGGACCTACTTCGATGTGTCTCTCAGATTCAAGATCACATCCTGGGAGTGTATCTCATCCAAGTACTCATGGTTCAGGGCAACTAAGCTATGTTAAACCATTTTGCCGCGGTGTAGAAATTATCACACGGGAAGTCTCAGGGGCTCCTGGAGCACTGTTTTAGTTGTGGGCAATATGGCCATATGGGGAGAGATTCCCAATGCAGGGGAGGTTCGAGGAAGTTCATACAACGTGCAGCACCAAGTACCATCCTTTCCAATTTTATCTCCAGGTGGCTCTTCTGGCCCTCTGAGGGGAAGGGGGGAGGTAGGTGGCAAGAGTCGACAATCGGGTTCAGCCAATCAGGCAGAGGCCAAGCAAGGATACATGCTATGACACGCAGGATGCTCAAGCATCCAATTCAGTAGTTGCAGGTACCCTTCAAATTTGTTCTTTTGATGCACAGGTGTTGTTTGATCAGGGTTCCACACATTCATATGTGTCTTCATATTTTGCATCTCGCTTTGGTGAGCAACCAGGGTTCTTGGAAAGCCCATTCTGGGTTGGTACTCCAATGGGAGAATTTTTGTGGGTTCAGTTAGTGTTTCGATCTCGTGTCGTTAGTGTGAATGGGGTTGACACTCTAGTTGATTTGATACCTCTAGAGATTGTTGACTTTGATGCCATCCTAGGCATGGATTGGTTAGCTCCTTATCATGCCAATGTTGATTGCTATTCTAAGATAGTGAGGTTTAACATTCAGATGGTCGTCTTTCGTGTTTAAAGGGGATGCTTATCTCACCCAGCTATCCTGATCTCATCCATGAGTGCTTTGCACTTGATGAATAAAGGCAATCAAGCCTTCCTTGCTGTGGTAGAAGATGTTGAGGCTGAAGTGCCTAGCATTGACCAAGTCCAGATGGTTAGAGAATCCAGACGTGTTTCAGGATGAATTACAGGGTTGCCTTTGAGAGGGAGGTAGAGTTTAGCATAGATTTGGCCCCATAAGTTCAACCTATCCATCCCTCCTTACCGCATGGCTCCTCCGAATTCAGGAGTTAAAAGATTAGTTACAAGATATGCTAGAGAAATGTTTTATCCGCCAAGCACATCCCCATGGGGAGCCCAGTGCTCTTGTGAGGAAGAAAGATGGTTCAATGCGACTATATGTGGACTATCGGCAACTTAATAAACTCACTGTGAGTAATAAGTATCCAAGCCCAGAATTGATGACTTGTTCGATAAGCTTCAAGGAGCTTCTTGTTTCTCTAAAATTGATCTCCGTTCTA
The DNA here is from genome assembly GCA_030441495.1 of Dalbergia oliveri. Taxonomy (NCBI): domain Eukaryota; kingdom Viridiplantae; phylum Streptophyta; class Magnoliopsida; order Fabales; family Fabaceae; genus Dalbergia; species Dalbergia oliveri. The sequence continues at coordinate 12,430 of JAMLFY010001180.1, forward strand.
GGTATCATCAACTGAAAATCAAGGATGAAGATATTTCTAAGACCGCCTTTCGTACCCGTTATGGACATTATGAATTCTTGGTGATGTCCTTTGGCTTGACAAATGCCAGCTGTTTTTATGGATTTAATGAATCGTGTGTTCAAACCTTTCCTGGATCACTTTGTGATCGTCTTTATTGATGATATCTTGGTATATTCCAAGAGTGTAGAAGATCATAAATACCATCTAAGGATTGTCCTGCAAACTTTGAGAGATCACAAGCTTTATGCCAAGTTCTCCAAATGTGAATTTTGGCTTGATCAGGTGGCTTTTCTTGGTCACATCGTATCCAAGGATGGAATTATGGTGGATTAGAAAAGATTGAAGCTATCCAGCAATGGCCACGACCTCTGCGTTCCAGAGATTCGCAGTTTCCTAGGATTGCAGGCTGACTCGTCGGTTTATAAAAGATTTCTCAAGAATTTCTGCGCCATTGACTAAGTTGACTCAAAAGAATGTGAAATTTCAATGGTTAGATTCATGTGAGGAAAGCTTTCAAATGCTCAAAGCTTGCCTAACCTAGACACTGTGCTTGTCTTACCTTCTAGGTCTGGAGGTTTTCAATTCCTGTGATGCTTCTCGGATAGGACTTGGTTGTGTTTTGATGCAACACGGTCGAGTCATTGCTTATGCTTCACGGCAATTAAAGAAGCATGAACAAAACTATCCCTCATGATCTAGAGATGGCAGCGTGATCTTTGCTTTGAAAATTTGGAGGCATTATCTTTATAGCGAGACATGTGAGATCTACATGACCACAAGAGTTTAAAGTACATATTCCAACGCGGACTTGAATCTGAGGCAATGAAGGTGGATGGAGTTACTTAAGGATTATGATTGCACTATCTTGTACCATCCTGGAAAGGCAAATGTTGTAGAGATGCCTTGAGTAGGAAGTCTATGGGTAGTTTGGCTCATATTGCTCCTGTAAGGAGACCGTTAGTGGAGGAAGTGCACAAGCTTGAGGCTAGTGGTGTTCAGTTGACTCGGGGGAGTCTGGGATACTCTTGGCTCATGTAAGAGCCCAGTCATCCCTCGTGGAGCAAATTAAGGCGCTTCAGATTGAAGATCCTAGATTGCTTAAGTTGCGGGATGATGTTAGAAGTAGGGCCACCTCTGAATTTATAATAGACCAAGAGGAGTACTTCGATTTCGTAACCGTCTATGTGTACCCGATGTTGAAAATCTTAGAAAGACCATTATGGAAGAGTCTCACAATTCTCGTACTCTATACATCCTGGCTCAGCTCAAGTGTCTGGGGATCTGAACAATTATATTGGTGGGAAGGCATGAAAAAGGATATTGGTAACTTTGTGTCTCGTTTTTAGTGTGTCAACAAGTTAAGGTTGAACATCAGAAGACCCGCAGGTCCTTCAACAGATAGAAATACTGAAATGGAAATGGGAACGGATCACTGGACTTTGTGAGGGCTACCCCGCACCATTAAAGGATTTGACTTCTATGGGTCATAGTAGATCGTATGACTAAGTCAGCTCATTTTCTTCCTAAAGACCACCTATCGAGACCATCAGTATGCTCAGTTGTATATTGATGAGATTGTTAAACTTCATGGGATTCCGATTTCTATTATATCCAAATTGGAGGAGCTCATTTCCAAGCTCGATTTTGGAGAGCTTTTCAAGAAGCCCTTGGAACTCGACTTGATCTAAGACACAGCTTTCCATCCTGAACGGATGGAGCAATCCTGAAAGAACCATTTAGATTTTGGAAGATATGCTCAGGTCATGTGTTTTGGATTTTGGAGGAAATTGGAGTAATTACCTCTCTTATAGAGTTTTCATATAACAATAGTTATCAAGCCAGGTATTAGATGGCACCTTTTGAGGCTTTGTATGGGAGGCGTTGCAGATCTCCCATAGGTGGTTTGAAGTTGGTGAACCTAAGACGTTAGGTCATGACCTTGTACAAGAATCTCTTGATAAGGTTCGTTTAATCCGAGAGCGATTATTGGCTGCTCAAAGTAGACAAAAATCCTATGCGAATCATAGAAGACGTGACTTGGAGTTCTCTGTAGGAGAACATGTCTTTCTTCGGGTTTCCCCATGAAAGGAGTTATAAGATTTGGTAAGCGAGGAAAGCTCAACCCTCGTTACATTAGCCCTTTGGAAGTTCTGGATAGGGTTGGTCAGTGGCATATCATCTAGCATTACCCCTGAACTATCCATGGTTCATCAGATGTTTCATGTCTCTATGCTTCGAAAGTATATTCCTGATCGTCTCACATAATCTCTCCTCAAGTGATCCAACTTGATGAGAAATTATCCTATGAGGAGGAGCCGGTGGCCATTGTTGACCGTCAGGTGAAAAGCTTCGATCAAAGGAGGTGGTGTCGGTGAAGGTGGTTTGGAATAACCATTCTAAAGAAGAGGCAACTTGGGAGCGAAGAGGCTATGCGAGCCAGATTTACGCATCTATTTCATTCTTGAGGTATGTGTCTCATCTTGATTTGTTAGAAATTCGGGGACCGAATTTCTTAAGGGGGAAGAATGTGATAACCAGAAAAAAAAAAAATTGAAGTGAAGACCGTGCACTTAAGTGGTATAGACCACCATAGTCTCTCTCTTTTCTTTATCTTCTCCTTCTCCTCTCATCTCCCGTGACTCTCTCTTCTTCTCTTCATTTTCGTCTTCTTTTTCTTCTTCTTCTTCTCGTTCTCTCTTCTTCCTTCCTTTCTTCTTCTTTTTTTATTTTTTTTTAAAAAAAATATATCACTATCACCTCCATAATCATCATCTCCTCCTCCTCTCCATCATTTCTCCGTTTCTCTTCTTATTCTCTCTATTTTCTCTCTAAACTCCATTAGAGAGCTTGAAGCTTTTGCAAGAAATTGGAGTGATTTTCTTTACTAATTATACTCTTCAAGTGGTAAATAGGTCTCTACTCTATTCTATTTATTTTTTATTTTATTAAATTTTCTATTAATTTAGGCTTAATTTTAGATTTTTTTAACATGTAAATTAGGGATTTTAATGATTTGGAGTAAATTGTGTAAATTGGTCTTATTATTTGCTTACTAATATTTTATTTATATTGTTTCTAGAGTTATAGAGCAATTAAGTATAAATGTTGGATTGGTGACACTTGGAAGTTGATATTCAATTATGAACTAGTTTGTGAGTAGACATTATGTCTATAATTGTTTTTAATTATTCTAAATTAGTCAAAAATATATTTTAGTAAATTAGAGGCTAGAAATAATTATTTGGCTATGTTATATAAACGTTTGGTGAAAAATAGATTTAATGTTAATAGTTTATGTTTTATTCGAAAATTTACACATGAGACGATATGATATAACTTGGAAATTTAATAAAGATATTAAATTTCATAGATTGAACTAATTGAAAGTATCGACCCCTGATATGGATTTGAGAATGATTTATGGATAGTGGGCATGACCCACTTTATTGATTTGTATAAAATAAGTATATGTTTTGGGGAAACTTATGGCAGGATTCTGTCAGCTCACGGACGTAGCGTTAGCCTTGGTGCACCTTGACTATAATTTTAGGACCATACAGTGGATATCTTCTCTTATGGCTACTCGCATGGGTAGAAGCTTTATTTTAGGATCACACGAAGGAATGGGCCTCAGTGTGAATCCTTCTGTTTATCTGAATTTGATGATTTTACTCTTATTTTATATAAAGTAAAATGTTTTTAAGAATCTTATTTGTAAATAAAAAGGATTTGTTGAATTTATATGAACTATGAAGCTATTATTATTCTACTTATGGATTATATATTGTCTCATGTGGGTTATAAA
>JAMLFY010001181.1:0-16254 GCA_030441495.1 Dalbergia oliveri
ATTGCTTCTCCCTCAAATTTTTTACTCTATACAATAAATCATTTTTAAAAGTATCTCTTTATTTTTTATCTCTAAAAATGACTTTTCTCATCAATATTTTTAAAAACTCTATCAATTTTTTTTAATTTTTTAAAAATTCATATTTATAAAAAAAATAATAATGCCATGCAAAAAATTTATATTTACAAAAAAAAATTATAAAAAGAGACAAAAAAACATATAACTATTAATTAGATATACAATCGCAATTTACAAAAAAAGAAAAAAATAACAATACACAAGGAAAAAAGAACCATTATTTGAAACTCAAATAGTCCAACAATGTCAAGTATTAAATCAACCTAAATACTAAATCAATGGTTCACAAACATAATCTATTTAAAAGTTACATCAAGGAAGGATCACAAGACCAAACACCATCTCAAATAGCAACCTCTTACTTTGTCGTGAGGACAACCAATTACTCCCCTGAATGCACACAGGATGACCACAAGATACATATATACCCCGTTGATCAAGTGGTCCTCAATTTGTAAATCTTTGAGCATCTTCCAGACTTCACTTTGGAATTGGAGCTTTCTATTTAACTCTTTCATATGAGGAGTGCTCTTCCAAAAAACTCCAACAAGATCTTGAAGAACCATCTTTATCCCTTCAGCTTCAAGTTTCATCCCTAGACATTCTAGACCTTTTACATTTGGGCCTTGGTTGCGAAAGATAGGTTCTTACGAAGATGTGACTTTATTATCTATAGTGTCTTGAATGCTATCCAAATTGAACTCACTGGTTTCAAGAGACTCTGATTCACCAAACACTACCCTTTTGTTTCTAATATCCCTGGGATTCTCATGCTCTCCAATAGCTCTATCTTCACCACACAATATCATCATCTTATCATAATTTGGGATGGGCTTTTTCATCCATTCTAGCTTCATGTTTAGTCTATCAAACCAACAATAATAACTTCAAATTTAGAAAGATATTAAGCATTAATAACTTTGAAAGGATATTTAAAAGCTAAATTATTACCTCAATTCGCTTTTGCCAAACTTCGGGTTCCAGCACCCAACGCTTTGTAACGGGGTCCTAAGCAAACCCACTAAGCCCATTTTTGAATAAGTCGTAACATTTTGAGAAACTTCTCTTAATTAGCTTCCAACAACTTTTCACCTTTTCCTTTGCAAAAGGCCTTTGAAATTTTTCTTGTAATTCATTTGTTATCGCTTCGTAGGCTTTTGAGGTGAAACTCCCACCAACTTTTTTTCCTATGTTTAGCTCATTTAGGAAAGCATCAACAAGAGCATCATCCATCTCTTTATATCCATGTCTCTTTTTTTGCTTAAACATGATTACCTCAATTTGCAACATTCCTAGTTAGTGTCACCCAAGTCAAGATTGAAAACAAAAGAATTATATAAGGATAAGAGATATGCATTCGTATTATAAAGGGGGCGAACAAGAGGGGCTGGGAGTCACTAAAAATAAGCAAACTAGTATATTTGCTAGCAGAAATATATATTAGTGCATTACATTTAATTCTGCACGCAACACTTCAAGACATGGAATGTTATATATAAGATGCACATTCTGGTACTTTTGGCACTCAATATGACTTACACAATCTATTACGAGGATAATAAGATTGCGTAAGAAGTGAGAAAGCGAGAAAAACAAAGCAAAAGCTTAGATCTTTGGCATTATAAAGCTGAGAAAACAAAGCATAAAGCTAAAACTAGCATGCCAACAGATTAAGAAGATAATAGTATCACAAGCAACCAAAATGATAGGATTTGGCTATCCAAAAATGTTCTCTGGAGTTGGCTCTTGTAAGCTTACACGACATATATGTCAAGGAGCATACACAGGCATTGGCAGCAAATCACCACAAGGGCAACATTTGTGATAATCAGTTAATCAACAGTATCAAACTATGCATGCAATTATGTAAAGCCTTGTTAGCTAAGGAGTGACATAGACATGCATCAATTCATTGCTTCATTGCATTTAAATCATGTTAACCACAAAACAGCTAAACCTAATAGTGTTAGATCCAATACTATCAATCAAAACAACATGAAAAATATCCTTGCTAATTTTGGATTAAGAATAGACTAGTTAACAAACTCTATGGATAAAAGGCTGAAGGAAGAAGATTACATACTGTTCAGGCCAACTACACAAATTTCTCTATTTTCAACCAAGTATACTAAAAGAAAAATAAATCAGCTAGTATAATCTCTCCACATAGCTTCGCATATTATTATTGATGTGATTATGACGATATTTCAAGCATGAAACCTTATGTGTATAATTGACATGTTGATATGATGAAGTGTTGTGCCATGTATTTGAGATGCATGAGGTTTCGAAATATGAACTAGATTGTAAAATATGCTCATGTGAACTAGAAAGTTTATTGATTAAAAGAGTTCCATGAGAATGATATGTGTAATCGAGTTATGTGGCATGACTCAAATTTGAGGAAATCCTGGTCAAGTCGTCATGTTGTCGAATTTCCATCAAATTTGAGAGACTCAAAGAAAGTTTTTAAGAAATATGATGTTTAAGTTGACACACCGAGACGTAATTCTGCCTCGGTGAGGAAGGTAAAACCATGAGGACATAGACATTAGCCCCTTGAGCGGACAGCAAGTCGTTGGCCTTAACTGAGTTTATGCGTTTTGAAGAAGGAAAAAGTCCCATGACGGGTAAATCCTCAGGCCCCCTACCCGTACTCCGGAGTTTGGATTATGATGATTATGATTATGTTTATCAATCGTTTATCAAAGGATAAGTAAGAACTAGTGACGACTAGTTAAGGTATGAGCTCATAGCCTAGTTTAAAGTATGGCGGTTATTATTATGTTTGGTGTCACAAGATTAAGATGAAGGAATGATGCTCAAAGAGAAGTTACATGCCACTTATATGTTGATTGATTATTGTCTGGTTTGCTTAGATGTTGCCATTTATTCATGTTTCGCATTACTGCATACATGCATTTAGATTCATACAAAAAGACACGGACCTTAGAGATAATTAACTCTGCGAAAACTTCATAATGAACCTATGCATGCTTAACCTTTTCATAATAAACCCAAGGTTCCTGGGACGTAGATGATGACATTAGGATAGAAGGAATTCCTGACTAAGATTCTTTAAGCAAGATTCTCACCCCTCTCTCGTTTCCCTTTCCGTTACGCCCTTCATAACGCGATGGCGTTCGTGATTTTTGTTATGCCGCCGTGTGGAGCCGCCGCACTACGACCGAATCACCAGCGATACCATTTCGAAGGTCGTCGTGCTATACGCATTTTTGCAGACATCTTGGACACCCATTTGCCTTTCCCCTCCAATCTTTGCTTCACCCCGACTTTTCCTTTGGCGATGACATGATTTTTGAGATGACGTTACCCCGAGACGAGGTCGCCGCGTCATCCCGCCTCCCCCAGCTCTTACGAGGCTACCCCGAGTACGTGCCTCGCCGAGACGTTCCGAGACCAACCCGTCCGAGGATCCCCCTCTCATCCTTTTTGAAGGGTTCTGTACACTGATTTTTACTGTCGTTTACAATTATCGAATTACCTAGGTAATTTTTCATATAATTCCAGACCGAACAATCCTCAATAAAGGAATATAACATTAGAAGAAAGGATAGGAGCAATTCATGCGAGAGTTGCAAACCCCGATTTCTATACGTGTAAAATGACCAAAATGCCCCTGAGGTTATTTTACTCAGAAAACGAGGATCGTGGGCCCCACCCGTCCTCAAGGGGATGTTTTGATATTAATAAGGGATTGTTTGTGTTATGTGTGTTAATAGAGGAGAAGAATCCTAATTTTGAAAACGACGCTTAAATGACCAAAACGCCCCCGCGGCGTTTTAATTTTTTCTTGCGTGCCGAGTCCGAACCTCACTAAAATGTTTTAAAACATGTTTTTAAGCTATGATTAACCATTAGTTAAGCTCGGGTGGTCCGGGCAATTTTTAAGTAAAATTACCATTTTGTCCCGTCTTTTGGTTTTGCGAATTTTGAGATTTTTGATTTATAGCAAAACATAAGCAATATTAGGCTCAAATTAAAGGTTATTAGATTCTAATTATTAATCTAGAGTCAAAATTATTTATTTAGATTGATTAGAACTTAAAATTGCTTAAAAACACTCAAATTGCTTACTAATTCACCTAAGCCCTTAATTGTAATTCTAATTTGCAAAGATACCTACCTACACCTACATAATACATGGAACACACAAATTTTATCCTCCTTGGGCTATAATGCACAAAATTTTGGTCCATAATGCATCAGAAAATTTGTCAAAGAATGCACAAAAACCAAGGTATGAAAACAAGGAACCATGAAAACATGATTCCATGTTTTAAGCCACCAAACAAGATGATTTTTCTTCCTTGTTTCCTCCTCAAATTTGGTCAGACTTTCCTCCTCCCTTTGTCCATTTATGAGCCTCAAAATCTCTATAAATAGGCATGCTTGAAGGAGTGTTAGAGGCCTTAGTTCATAACTTACACAATTCTAGTTTTTAGAAGCACCAAAAGCTTTCTTTCTTCCTCCTCTTGGCTGAAACTTCTTCTCCCATTTCTCAAAGATATTTTCTTTCATTTCACTCAAGGAAACCAAGTTCTTTTCTTTTCCTTCAAATAAAATTAGGTAGGGAGTTGTCTTTAAGCTTATTTCTATGCTTTGCTAAGTGTTGTTCTTGGTTCAAAATGATGATTTCATGGACTTTCTCTAGCTTTTCCATTCGGTTTTCTTCTTTCTTTTCCTTTGAACATTTCGGCCATAAGGCCTATATGGGAATATGATGATAGCTTGATGATGAGGACCTTGAGTGTTGGTTGTAAATCCATCACAAGTTAGGCCTCTAAAGCTTGAAAATTCCACTTGATGCAAAACTTTAAAGAATGATGTTTTTATGATGTAAAAATAAAGATCTTGAGTTTAGAACTTGAAAGATGTATTTTTCACTTTGTCTTGCTAAGATATATTGGGTTGAATTTATATTTCTCTAAAGTCTTGGAGGAGCTCTAGTAAAGAAATAAAATGAACTTGCATCCATGTTTAAGTTTATGCCTTGCATAACCATGTTTACTTTCTATGTCATCACTAAATTCTCAAGAATGAATAAATGAACTTGCATATTCATGTTTAAATTTCCAAGCTTGCATTTCATGTTTATGTTTCAAGTTGTCACTTAATCTTCAAAGATAATAAAGAGGATGCATCTCATATTTATTTTATGCTCTCACTTTATTTTATAATGGCTAAAAGAATCAACGCATGGCATGTTTATTTTATGTCATCACTTAAAGATCCTAGAGTTCAAAGACTTGCCCAAGTATCACAAGCAAAGTTGGAACCATGGTAATAAAAACTCTAAAGCTTCCTTAAGATTATGGGAGTTAAAGAATTCATTCTTTAAAAAGTCTTGAGTTTGGAGCTTAATAAGATGTAATAAGAATTCTCTTCTCCCTTCACCTCCTGCGGACTACGCCGCTCCTTCTAAGATTCTTTCTCCCTCCACTTGATCCATGCGGACTACCGCCGCTCCAGTTCTTGCATATCATGTTTATAATTCCAAGTTATCACCTTATAAAGACACGATTAAAATGAGGTTACATAGCATGTTTATGATTCTAGTTATCACCTAAATCTCTAAAGCTCAAGACTTGCTCCTTTTATCTTAAGTGAGAATTTTAATCGTGAAGATTCTTTCAATATATAAATCGGCCTCATATTAAGGTAGGCCCAAAGTGATTTTAAATAGCTACTGATTTAGTTCTATAATTTCTTTCAAGATTAACAAAAATAATTAGTTTCTAAAAGAGTTTTAAGGCTTTGCAAAGATTTTATGGGAAACTAGTATCTTACATGTACTTAAAATGTAATTTTGAGCAATTATGTGATGTTCATAATTCAGCCACTAATCTGAGTTTAGTACTACTGTATGATGATGGTTTAATATGTTTGAAGTTGTGATAATTATGGTTTATTGCTAAAGGAATGATTCTATGCATGTTAGAGATAAAACTAGCTTCCTAGAAAACTAAAAGCAAGATTTCTAGAACTTTAGAGAATGAAATTTATGCATTCTTTCCAGCCCTTAGTGGCCTTAAGAACCAAGTTCTATTATGTTTAGATAAGGGAGAATGATTCATAATTGGTTTAGTAATTAATTTTAGCACCAAGGAAAGCTTGGTACGAGAAAGGGTTAAAAATGCAACTTTTAGCACAAGTGAAGCCTAAATATAACTTGCTACCTATGCTGTCCCATATAGTTTAATAATGTTCTTAAGGCTTATAATTAATGGTAATGATGATCATGAATCATTTAGATGCATGATTAATTAGTTTGATAATTGAGGTTACCCGATTCTAAAGTTTTGTTGTTAAGAACTTTTGGAAGAATTTATGATGATGGTTCTTTGAAATTTGAAATGATAAGTCTATGTAGTGATTTGATGCTTATTAAATATTGGATATCATTGAATGATTTCCGGGCTTGCATGTTATAGTTGCTGTTGCAAACAATGAGAATGCTTATGCATAAAATAATGAAATATTCTTTGTTATTTAAAAATTTACCCTTGTTGCTTAAAGAAGTATATTACTTAAAGTGTAATTTGGAAAGGTTTGGCTACTAAAGACTTGGTATTTAAGCGTGTCCATTTGTGACCCACTCTTTCCTGGAATCTTTCCAGATGCATGATTACAGTTGTATATATATTATTCCAGAATAAGACTATAAACAAGAAAATGTTATGAATGATTATGAATTGAGAATTGTATTATGATATAACATGCAAAGACTTAATGGTGACTTAAACTTGTGAGGAAATGATCCTTTGGACCCATCAGACTATAGGTGGTGAAAAGGTGATTATTGCCCCCTAAACCGTTCTCTCAAAAGGGTAGAGTTCGGATTCTTACTTATCAAAAGGGATAAGTATATGCTGGTGACGACTAGCAAGGTATAAGCTCATAACCTAGATTACTCCCAAAAGGGTGGAGTATAGGGTGGCCTAGGAAAATGATGATGAAAGTAACTTTAAGTCACCTAAGGAACTAAGAACGTATTATGTGATTATGATGTTCTTCTATGCATAGTATTTATAAGATAATGATGAGAAATATGATATTTTCTATGCATAGTATTTATGATATGATGATGAGGAATATGATGTGGTCTTATGCATAATTATGTTATTATATATGAAAGGAAAAGTTCATTATAAACATGACATGCTAAGTTTATGATGCATTATAAGACGCATGATTAAAATGAACGGACCTTTGGAAATATATTTCCGAACTAAATAAATGAATCTTAGCATGCTCACATTTTCATAATGAAACCTGAGGTTCCTGGGGACGATGATGATGACACGATGCATATGAAGTGAGTACCCTACGAGATTCTTTTATAAGTTTCTCATTCCCTCTTTCTTTCTTTCCATCTCATCTTCAGAAAGTGGTGGTGATGTTCGTGATTCCCGTTGATGCTCTCACCTGGTAGATGCACGTGATCTGTGAACCAGTTATTATCCTTGAGGAACGTATTGTGCTAGACCTTGAGCGTGAACTCGGATATCTATTCCTATCTCTAAGTATTATAAATAGGTGCCGTTAATAGATGTTTTTCCATCCATATATTATTTATGTTTTGTTCGATTGCCTACATCTAGCTTAACTCGTTGGTAGGCAAAATATCTATGTGAAATGTAATTATGGATGTCATATGATGGAGCCAATATGATGTGTTCTTCATGATATGTCCTTCGTTTTCCGCTTTATCACGATTATCATTCACGTTATGTGCGGCTTACGTTTTCAATTATGTTTTAAAAAAAATGGCTCGTAATTTCAGGAAGTATTTTCAAAGCATGATTAAGGAACTGAAGCAAAGAGTAAAGTCTAGTAATTAATCAGATGACCTAGGCGTATTGGGTTAATTATTAGGGTGTTACAGTCTGCGCCCGCTGGCATCCCATGGACATCCGGACGGAGCTTAGGAGATTGGAAGCAGGAGAGGTTAGCACGACGTCCAGATGCGCCCCCACCGTGAGGGGGCATGTTCGCCCACCTTTCCGTCTTCATGCACCCGAGGAGCTTGCCCAATTCATTGGGTATGTGCCATCAAGGGACGAGGAGGAGCACCATCCATAGTTCGAGGGAGGGAGAGTCCTAGTTTGGAGTATCTTTTGGGCCGTTTCATGTATTCGTTGTTATGTCTTATTTCCGTTATTGTACTACAAGCTTTGCCTACTTATATGGGTAAGACTTTAGCTTTCCTTTGTAATTCAGTGGTTATGTATTAAACTATTATGATTAATATTATGATGATTGTTCTCATGATTGAGGTGTCCTTAAATGCTTATGTTCTGGATGATTGATTTATTCTTCGTCTCCACATTTCATTTATGTTATACGCAAAGGCTCGCACTTTGTTTTACATATTCCATTTCAACAAAAAAAATTTACCTGTATTTTCCGCTAAGTATTGTAAATGAATTTAAAGGAAGTAATAACTAATAATTAATCTTGATACGTCCTAGGCGTATTGGGTTAAATATTAGGGTGTTACAGTGATCAGGAGGCATGGAGGGTGTGGGTAGTGATAGTTGGGAATCTTAACTTTTGGGGATTTACCATGTATTTGCTTTTATTGTCCTTTCCGTTTATGTATTTCTAGTTTCTATGTACCACAAGCTCTGGCCACGTATATGGATAAGACTCTATGCATTTCCTTTATATTCTAGTGGTTATGTACTAAACTATTATGAAGGATGTTTTCATGATTGAGGGTTTCTTTATTGCTTTTGTCTTGTATGATTTATTTGCTTTCCGTTTTACGTTTCGTTTATGACATACGCGAAGGCTCGCACTTGTTTTACATATTCCATTTCAAAAAAAAAAATTGTATTTTCCGTAAGTTATTTTACGAATGATGTTCAAAAGGAAGTAATAACTAATAGTTAGTCTTAATATATCCTAGCCATGTTAGGGTTAAATATTAGGGTGTTACAATGATTATAAATCCCCATGCATAAGTAAATGTTTGGACTATTGGAGTTACCCGATTTTAGGGGTTTGGCTATTTAAGGGAGTTTTCATGTGTAGATTGAGATGATGAATTCCTTGATGCTTGGAATGATGAATTCATGTGTTATATGATGCTACGTGAGTACTTGTCCTCTAAAGAAAGGATTCACCATTTGCATGTTATAGTTTCATTTGGGAACATTGGAATTGCTTATGCATGATATATGTGAAAAGCTATGATGATTATGAATTATGTATTGCATCTTGATATAACATGCTAAGACTTAAGGTGACTTAGAAATATAAGAAAATGATCCTTTGGACTCATCAAACTATAGGTGATAAAAAGGTAATTCTTGCCCCCTAATCACTTTTAAGTTGGAATTGGAACTTATCAAAAGGATAAGTATACGCTAGTGATGACTAGTGAGGTATGAATTCATAACCTAGTAAGTACTCTCAAAGGGAAGAGTATTATGGTGGCCCCAAGAGTAAAGCAAACTAACTTTAAGTCACCTAATAAACCAAGAATGATGTTTCATGAATCATGTTCTATGCATATCATGTTTGCTATAAAGTTAGATGTATGCTATAGGGTCAAGTATTGCATATCATGAATAAAGTATGATGCATATATTACAAGACGCATGATAAAAGGAATGAGCATCAGTAATTGATGTTGTGGAACTAGTAAATGAATATTTGTATGCTCACTATTTCATAATAAGACCCTTTAGACCCCTAAGACATTGATGGTGTCACTTAGATAGAAGGATACCTACTGAGATTTTTAGGAAAGATTCTCACTCCCTTTTCTGGACATCCTCCCAAGTACAACCCCATTCTTAAGCTATGATATCATACTCGAGAGTTGTTACTTGTTAATTAGCGAACCTCTCTTAATTATCTATAGCAAGTCGATTTACGTACGAGATAACTAAGCGTAATTCTATTAAAACATATTACAAGTAAACATCAAGTTTATTAAACATACAACTAAAATACATAAGGAAGCTCCTCTATGAGCTTTAGTACATATCGTCCTTCTAATACATTTACATACATACTCATTTCACTAAGTACAGGAATAGAAAACAGGAACTGCTATGCTACAGGAATCCTACACTCCTTTGCATAAGGAGGCATCCTTATCCCCTTGCTTAACCAGGAGGCGACATCAAACAAACACATAGGGGTGAGAATATTATAAAATTCTCAGGAGGGTAGTTTCCCCTATATACTACACACAGTAGGCATAACCAATTCATGCATATACAATATTCATACAAAATCATACACAGAAATCTTGAAAACCCGTAGGCTGGGAACTAAGGATAATATCGCAATAATCGATCGAGTAATAATATGTACAATCGAAACTCCATTCCTCATATCTTTCTCAATTTTCTCAACATAGGGAAGGCTTATTCTCAGAGAGATACATTCACACTTCACAATTTCACAGAGGACCATAGACTGCTACATGAGCTTATTCCTATTTGAGATCATCGAACTTCATTTTTTTCCATTTCCGGATCACTCAGAGGCTTTATGCCTAGCCGATACGTCTATCACTCAACTTTTCTAGGGAAGTCCTTCTTTTTGCCTTCCCTCTCAATTTTTCTAAGCTTTGTTTCTGCTTCCCATATGTTTCAAACATACACAGGAAGATATATACATACTATTATAGAATTTCAGCCATTTCCACATCTCATTATCCTGGCAAAATTGAAGTTCCAGGCACAACAATTTATTTCCATACCAAACAACCATTCCAACCTTAAGGAAAATTTCACATGACACTTCAATGTGTCTAAAACAACCTGTAAAAATTTTAGGGCAATCAGAGTTATATAACCACTTCAATAAAATAGACAAATCTGATGGTCAGAAGCCACAAATTCATAGTCCAGACTTGTGTTCTCAAATATTTAACCCTAGAATTTGATGGAATCATGGTACAAGAAAATTCACAGAGGTATTTCAACATGTTATTAGTCTTTTGTAAAAATTTCAGGAGCTATCTCAATCAATTGCTATGATGAAAAATTGGGCAAGTTTGTTACTTCAGTCTCAACAATTCAGAAAGGAACAGTTACAATTGGTTCCTAATTTTTTTGAGGCATCAAACCTTAGAATTAACCCCTAAGAAAATTCGTGTGTTTAGTCTAACAGGTTAACTACAACATATAATTTTCATGGCTCATGAAACCACCCAAAAAATTTCCAAAAAATTCGTGAAAAGTTCTGATTATAAACAGAAATCAGTCCTACAACCTAGTTCCAATTTCACTTGAGGGAAAACCCATTTTAAAGCCATTCAAACACAACACAAAAATTCATACATCAATATCAATATGTTAATCATCAATATCATCAAAAATTTCAGAATTAGGGCAAGCTAAAACAGAATTGAAAAATTCCACAAGAAAGGCAGGAGAAAACCCTACTCTTGAAGGTTCAGCAAGTTTCTATCTCTAGCTTGCTTCAAGGTGGATTTCTTCACAACCAAAACTCCCCACACAACTTCAAACCCTCCTCTGATCAATGATGGATGTGCAAGAAGGATGAGGTTTTTGAAATTTCAATCGGTTATAATTGTAGAGGTGGAAGTGTAGATCAATTTTTGTGAAGGAAGATTTGGGTTTTGATGATTCTAAGCTAGGGCTTTTGTGAGATGAACACAAGGTGAAGCTCTTGGATATGGAGTACTTCCAACTTCTGATTTCTCCCTGGAATGGCCGAGAATGATGCTTGCTTTGGGAGGAAGATTGGTGACTAGGCTTGTAATAAATACAAGCCAAGATATTTATCCAAGATCATGATGAGTTTTGATGATTAGGCTATGATGGACGGCTAGGATTTGATCTTGGATTCCAAGATTAGATCTTGGCCTTCCACTTGTCTTGATTAGGTAGATATTGTTTAGTTGTAGTGATGAAAATATCTTTCATGTTAAAACCGCACATCAAAATCTCACCTAACGGGCAAACACCGTACCACTGAACCATATTACTCCAAACTAATTCTAGGTATAAAATTTTCATTCCCACATATTTCTAACCTTATTCTCATATTTTCTTAATTTCGGGCACCTCTGTTCTAATTCTAGGTTTTAGGAATTGGGCCTGTGGGGACCTAGGGTTACTATTCACTCCCTAGAAATTTTTTTTTAAACGTCCGTTGGGCCACCCTCATCGTTGTTAAACTGTTATATTTTTAAAATTATGACTAACAAAGCTCAAATTAATTTTTCAGTAATTTTTTTTTCTGGTGTTACACTTTCTTTCCTTTCCATCATGTCTGGAGATGATGATGGCGACATTTGTACTGTCATTGATACCCCACCTGGAGGTACATTTTGATCCGCATCGATCATACTATTTTGAGGAGCGCTCGTTTGGGTATTCATGTTTGTGGGACATCCATTCGCATACCCCGTTCCTAACTATCGATTCTCTTGACCTCCGTATGGCAACGACATGGTTTTTGAGCATGCGCGGATGAACAATGAGCGGATTCCTGATCACACCACCGCATCCGCCCATGACTTTCCCGACTATGTTCCTTGCTCGAGGCACTCAGAGACGAATCCATCAGAGGACTCGCCTACCCATATGTACTCCGAAAGCGCTGCCCCACTCCCCACACATGAGGGAGGGTAGTGAGGAGGCCTTGTCTAGCCGAGGTTAGCACAGAGACCATCCATACGCCCCAAGCATGGAGCACCTCGTGTATCCCCTCTCAATGGGGTCCGCTCATGGATCGAATATGTTCCACCCTTTTAGGGCCAAACAAGATCTCTTGGGCTTCTCATGTACACACACCACTATTAGCTCAAGATAACCTTCTTTTGTTTTGAGGTTATCTAACTTAGGTGCACTAGGTGTGTATGATTTCCATTGTATTCTTTTGTTTTTTTATGTATTTGCACTTATGATGATATATGACTTAACTCACCTTTCATGGATGGGTAGATTATTATATATTTCAGTATAGTGTGCTTATGGATGATCTTTTTATGGAGCATTTATGATGTTTCTGTTATCCTATTACATGTTCCGCTCTATGCTAATAATTGCTTATGTTATGCGCGGCTCATGTTTCAATTATGTTCAAAAAAAAATTTGGCTCATATTTTCATTAAGTATTTTTTTTATGTATGAATCAAGAAACTGAAACAAAGAGTAATATCTAATAATATTCAACTGAATATGTCCTAGGCGTGTTGAGTTAATTATTAGAGTGTTACATTTTGGTATCAGAGTAGTTCCAATTCTCACGAAGCTGAGGATTGGATTGACTACATCCCCTGCTTTATGGATTGACGATTGTCCCCACAAACCAACACTGGCCTTTCAGCACACTTTGTCCTCACTCACACACTTCCTGAGAAACTTCCAGGAGGTCACCCATCCCAAAATTACCCCAAGTCAAGCACGCTTAACTGGAGTTCTTCGTGATGGGCTAACGAAGAAAGATGTATCTTTTGGCATAGGTAGTACCAATCAATTCATATAAGCCCTCCTTAATATAGTCCCATACCTATATAGACTTAGGATTCCTCTCATTCGGGTGTGTAATCGATTCATTTATGTACCCCTCCGCTTGGAGGTAGGAGCCACTCCTTATCCGTGCCTTGCACGCCCACTCCTTGCCTCGTTCCCTAGTGTTACATGCCCACTAGCTTCCACTTGGTTCATCCCGAACCACACCATACTGGGAGGTGTAGGCTCTGATACCATTTGTAACATCCCTGCCGCTTTATGGATTGACGACGTCCCCACAAACTAACACGGGTCTTTTCAGCGTGTTTTGTCCTCACTCACACTCTTTCTGAGAAACTTCCAGGAGGTCACCCATCCCAAAATTACCCCAAGTCAAGGACGCTTAACTTGGAGTTCTTTTGTGATGGGCTATGAAGAAAGATGCAACTTTTTGGCATAGGTAGTACCAATCAATTCATATAAGCCCTTCTTACCTATATAGTCCCATACCTATACAGACTCAAGATCCCTCTCATTTGGGTGTGTAATCAGTTTATTCATATACCCCTCCGCTTGGAGACAGGAGCCGCTCCTTGTCCGTGCTCATCCTCTGGGCATTACACCATAAGTGAGACCATGTCACTTTGAGATAAGTTCACGCATGTATTATATGCATACTCATCTTATTTTGAATTATCTACCTAGGATGATTTACTATCGTTGAGACATTTTGATATATGTGCACTAAGTGATGGATTGTTAAAAGCTACCCACTTCGGAGGGATGATTTTAGAACTTTAAAATGATTCGTTACTATGTATTGCATGATCACATTTTCTTAATAAACCAAAGTGGCTTGGGCGATGATGATGACATTATAAGTGTGTAACTGGAGTTGCCCTATGAGAATTGTATAATTCTCACCCTTTGTTTGTGTTCCCGTGTTGCCTCCAGGTTGATCCAGAACAATGGGACTGACGTGAAGAGTGGGACTTAGGAGTTTAGTAGTTGATTTTTTTTTTACTATACTATACTTAGTTAGAGTTATATGTATGTAAATGAAATAGAGAACATTTGTATTAAAGCTCTTAAAAGAGCTTCCTCTTGTACTTAATTATGTATTCAATAAATATTTGCCCCTTTGTTATATGTATTCTAACAAAATCAATATTAGTTACTCTACAATTCAATCAATTTTGCTATAGATAATTAAGAAAGGTCTGCTAATCTATAAGTAACAACTCCTAAGCATAATGTCATGACTTAAGGATGATGTTGCACGTGGGAGCATGTTACAATTTCATAGCTATCAACATTGTTTTTAGTTCATAATTATTTTTTTTGGAAATGCTTTGTGCTTTTAACCTCTTTGTGGGAGTGCTGTTGGTAATAAGTACTTCTAGGTTGGTGCATTAGTGTATAAGAGGGACTAGGCACACGTTGACCGCCCCAGTGGTCAATGACTGCCCAAGCGGTCATATGCGAGTGAGCAACATCAATGCAATGTGATTTTTCCAAACTTGGCCCGTTTAAAAAAAAAAGAAAAAAGGCTTGGACTTTCACTCTCTCTATAGCTCACTCTCTGACTCTCAATCTCTCCATTATCTCTCTTCAATGTTCTACTCTCTCTAGGGTTTAAGAGCTCTCAATCATTATTCTAGTTCCTGTTGGCGATTGTAATTTGCACTTTTCGATTATGAACTTTCCCTATGGAGGAGTAATCTTTTTTACCGTGACAGGGATAACTAAGGATTAAGATTGTTCATGAGATTACAGTTTCTCGCAATTTGTGGTTCGTTTTCCTTTCCATTTTATAATCTCTCTGAAATATTGGTTGTATGGATTATTGCGATTGTATTTCTGAGAGTTGCCTAATTGTGTGATGTTTATCCATTGGGTAAGGGATTAGAATTAATTTCGTGTAGGAATTAGGTTGCTATAATTGGAAATTAAATTGACATAGGTTCATAGAATCACGATTGTGAACCACTAGTTCATATGTTAGTCAAACCCTTAGCAGGAGTGTGTTTGTATAACCGTTAAATAGAATTGTATCATTGTTGTATGGAAACATGAATAATGAAAGCAACCGTTACCCAAACTTATCTTTTGAGTCAATGATTGAACAACTCTTAATCTAGAGAACCCTTGTAGGTAATTTTTCACAATTATAATTCTTTTAATTTAATTCTGTTCACTAACATTGAAAAACCCCCTGAATCTTGAATCGGTTAGAACACTTCTATGTGAGACGACCTGGATTGCACCTTATCTGCACTTTCGGTGTAATTTAGTTATTACAATATTTTTAATTTGTTGGAGGTAGTGACAACTCGCTTTAATGGCTCAAAAAAAATGAATAGTAGTAACCTTTCGGGCCTTGGGGTCGTTGGGACAACCAAAACCCAAGAACCAAGACTAGGAGATGCTCGAGGCTGAGATATGATAGGATAAAGTTTAGAAATAGAGTTCTAGACTTGGAATTGAATTCGAGTAGTATCTATTTTTCCGAGTACGGTATTTTAGCCATTCTAAAATATCGATGTGCAGTTTCTTACACCATATGAAACATGTAGTGCAAGTTTCCTATCATTCTTGACAAGTGTATGGCTAGGATTTTGCCACACCATTGCCTTAGTCAAGAATTGTTAAGAACCACATAAAATTCTAATTTTATTTACAAATAAGTAATTTTTGTGTTAAAGAA
>JAMLFY010001182.1:0-16244 GCA_030441495.1 Dalbergia oliveri
TCACTACATGACATTTTCTCTTACAAACCAGAAAGGATTTTTGACATGTCCATGCATACATACATTCATCCATTTTTCGATGCCTTTCCATATTTTTTTTATTTTCCTTTATCTTGTGGTTAATTTGTTCTATTTTCAAATACAATCCAAAGGTTTGTTGTTCTCAAGCATTGCTCTTTCTGAGAAAACTTCTGATCTTAGCAAAAAGAAAGGTGAAAAGGAAAAAGGGATCATGGCTGCTAGAGGAAAAATCTAAGCCAAGAGATTGACGACTTGAAGACTATGATGCTTGAACAGGAGGTCATGTTCAAAGAAGCTTTTGAGATTATAAAGAAATCCAAGGAAGATGTTGGAAATAACAATGATGATGCAAACAATAGCAATGAGGTTGGAGGATGAGGAAGGGAACAAATGCAAGATCACAAAGGAGATGGAGTGATTAAAGCTTAGGGAAGAATTGGAAGAAAGCATGCAGGAGAGTTCAATGTTGCGAGGGCCAAACCCCTGGGCCTATGAGTATCAATGACTTATGCTTGGCTCCAAATGTCAAGGATTTCAAGATGCTTGAATTAATCAAATTCGATGGTAGCACTAATCCTATCATGCACCTCCAAATGTACTGACCAAAATGGCAATGTGGTCCAAAGATGAGAATTTCCTAATCAGCTTTTTCCCTGAAAGTTTGGACAAGGCTGCATGGGAGTGGTACATGCAGATGGATCGAACACAAATTAGATGTTGGAAGACTTGGCTCAAACTTTCGCCAATCAATACAAGTTCAATTTGAATGTCGCATCCACCAAGGATCACTGAAAAAGTTGAAAAAGAAAGAGCGAGACGTTCAAAGAGTATGCTCAAATGTGGAGAGTTGTGGTTGCTAAAATTGTATCACCAGTGTTAGAGCAAGAGATGTGTGCTCTTATTTCATTCATACACTAGAGGGTCCATTCTTCAAGAATATGTTAGGACCCATGTCAAGGAATTCGTGGACTTGGTGGAAATTGGAGAAAGAATTGAAGCAAATATCCAAAAGGGAAGGTGGAGTTAATAGAAGACGAGTCGAATAAGTCACAATCCAAGCAAAGGTCATTGTGTAAGAGGAAGAAGACAGTGAACTCCACACAACCACAACAGCTGTCCCAATCCTACAAGCCTATTTTCCACCCAAATCACTATCCGTCCTATCAATAACCACATTACCCATCTTCCACACCTTATCTATCCCCACGCATTACCCACCTTAGCCATATCAAGTCAATCACTTATCCTCCCTTCAACCATATGCACCCTTCAAACCCATGCCTCACCAGACCATGCCTCCAAATCACCAAAGAACCCCTTTTAACACCGCTAGCCCTGGACCACCAAGAAATAGTCGTCTCTTGCCCAACTTCAAAGTAAGCAACTCTAAATTGTTTAAGAGCTTGCGTCACACAAATCTATTAGCTCCACGTCCTATTGGTGTTACAACGCCACATATCCTCATTGGTTTAATCCAAATCATGTCTATGAATATCATTCCAACACTCTAAGACACTTAATTGATGACTGTAAGAGTTTTAGAAATGCTTGTGTGGATCCTGATTGATGCCAAAGCTATTGAAGTGTAAGATGCAAGAGAGAAGAAGCCCCGTTGGAAGTAGTGGCGCCTAATGATTCTTAAACATTGTTGGCTTTACTAGATTTATCTTTATGAGTTTGCTTATGTCTTGAGACTTGTCCATTATTATATGTGGTTCCTTTTTAGTCATCATTTATTTCCTTTCTCACCATTGTTATTCTTTCACCCATTTCTTTCTTTTCTTTTATCCTTTCTTTAAGATTGAGGCAAAAAATAATAGAAGACCCATGAATTGATTCTTGTGTTACAATGAGCTTGAATGATCATGATCATGATGAAGATCCTAAACTATGCAAATGATTTGTTCAAATGATCATAAGGAAATCATGCATGACCTGAATATTTAAGTCAAATGACTCAGTCTTGAAGTGTCATACCAAGTAAAAGGCAAATATGCAACACTTTGCAAGAAAGGACTTAGTCAAAGCGCACATTCTGAGAAAAGAAAGGAAAAGGCTTGCTGGATTGGAAATTGAAAAAAAAAAAAAGGAGGTCCAGGCAAAAGTTAGAAAGAAAAAAGAGAAGGAAAGAGCTTGCTAGATTGAAGTCTCAAAAGAGAAATGACGATCTAGGCAAAAGTTAGAGCACAAAATACCTATTGAAAATCCAAAAGGGCAACCTAGAAAATGCACAGCTGGGAAAATCTACAAATAAGGACTTTTGAAAAAAGAAAAAGGGGCTCAAACTTGGGCAATTGATTTGGTGACGAAGGATCAATGAAGAGGCATTCGACAAAAGATCAAAAAAGAACTTTCACATACAGACTTGTTGGTTGCATAGAAAGAGATTGTAGTCTTGATCATGACTTTAGGCTCAACATAACCAAGTCATCAATAAAGTGGGTTAATTCAATTAGATATGCTCATACCTTACTTTCACCTCCCTTTTCCTTTTTCATCACCATCAAAAGGTGTGTTCTCTCAAAGAATGCATTTTTCTTTGTCCATCTTTTTCTTGAACCACGCATAATCATACAAAGTCAAAAGGCATTAGCTAATAGAGTTTATGAGAAATCTTGCTAGATCAAAATCTTGAAAAGGGAAAGGTAAAAAGAAAAAGAAAAAAAAGAAAAGGCTCGCTAGATCGAAAATCTGAAAAGACGGTTTAGGCAAAAGTTAGAGCAAAATCAAGTCAGGCTGCAACATAGGACAAGGTCAAAGTTGAAAATGAAATCCATGAGTAGTCCGAAAGAGAAAGATAAAGTGGATTGTCCACAAGAGAAGTCAACGTGCCCTTTAAACAAAATGACTCAGGACTAAGGTTTTCCAAGAAAAGTCTGTTTGGATGCAGCAACCAAGACAATTGTTTCTCTCCCTCCATCTTTGTATAGTTTTCCTACCATATTAGGTCATTCATCTTCCCTTCATCAAATTATCAAAGCATGTAATCATCATTCTAAAAAAAAAAGAGCCAGTTGCTTTCTCTTTCTTCCTCATTTTCCTTTTGTGAAATTTCTGCATAGTTCAACTATCAGGTTCCATCATTCATCATGTTAGATCATCTAGGTTTCATCATTCATCATATGCAAAGTTTTCAATCATTAAATCATATAGCATATTCATCATGCTCATACCATCAACATTTTCAGGCCCTAAACTAGGGCAAATTTTTTTCTTAGATTTATGTATCACGTGGGCATTCACATTTTCAAGAATTAGATTACGTAGGACATTCATCATTTTCATACCCCAAATAGGGCCAAAAAAAAAAACCTCTCTGTAAAGTTATTTCACCATTTGAGGGCATTAATCATTTATGCTATTAAATCACATAGGCATAGTTATTATAGTCATTGCATCATTCATCACACCATCATTTTAGAATCATCCATAGGCATTTGCTTTTCTGCACCATGAATAATTATCTTTTGTAAATATCACATACCATGAGTAGACATCACATATCACACCATACATAAATCTTTCATTTCCATTCATCATACCTTTCTCAATGTCTTTACAAGTCATTTCCTATGTTCATACTGCCAAGTATTTAATTTTGCATACTTTCGCAAATATTCATGTCTTAGGCATTTAATTTTACATACTCTATTTAATTTTCTGTCTCAATCGCCAACATTTACTTTCCCATCTTGATCCTGATCATTTACTTTCCTGTCTATTATTCCAATCATTTCCTTTGTCTTGAGCCCAATCATTTATATTTCTGTCTCAATCACATCATTTATTTATTTATTTTTTTGTAATCATCACATCATTTAATTTTTAGCAATCATCAGAATGTATTTCCTGCAATTATCACATCATTTACTTTTCAGCACTATCATATCATTTATTTTTCTGCAATTATCACATCATTTAGTTTTCAGTAATGATCACTATCAAACTTTTACTTTCACATACTTTCAGCACTATTAAACGTTTACTTTCATATACTTTCAGGACTATTTAGACATCTAATTCCACATACTTTCAAACCCAAGTCTTTACTTTCATATATTTTCAGCACCTTAATTTAATTTCATATACTTTCAGGATCAAGCATTTACTTTCACATACTTTCAATATTGTTAAGACATTTAATTTCACATACTTTCAATACTTGTCAATTGTAGCATCCCCCAAGTACAATTCCATCCTTAAGTCATGGCATCGTACTCGAGAGTTGTTACTTATTAATTTATGGACCTTTCTTAAATATCTATAGCAAGATTGATCAAGTCGAGTAGTAACTAATTGGTTCTATTAAATATATACAACAAATAAACAAAACATTTATTTATTTCATAAGTAAGTACAAAAGGAAGCTCTTCTATGAGCTTGAATACATACATGTTCTATACTTCGTTTCAAATATATATACACCACTAAGTACAACATAATAAAAACACTAACTACTAAACTCTCTGATCTGATTCCTTTAGTGTAGAGTCTTGCAGTCCTTTGATCAACTTGGAGGCGACACGGAAACACAAACACATAGGGGTGAGAATTACACAATTCTCAATAGGGTAACTTAGTTGCACAATCATAAATGTCCTTGTCATCGCCCAAGCCACTTCGATTTTATTAGAAAAATGTGATCATGTAATGTAAACTAAAGATTCATTTTAAAGTTTTAAAATTATCCTTCCAAGTGGGTAGCTTTTAACAATCAACCACTTAGGGCACATATACCATAAAGTTTCCACAACTAGTGAGTCATCCCAGGAAATCAATTCAGAGTAAGATGAGTATGCATATAATACATCCAATGAACTTATCTCAATGTGACATGGTTCCACTTATGGCCATAGAAATCAAGTCAGTGCATTTCTCTTTTCATTGATATAGGAAAGACTTAGTTATACCCAACAGGTATTTGTCATGGACAATTCCACAATAAATAATTTATACCAAATGGTATTTGTAGTGGTTCACACTACACGAGAAATAGTCTGCTGATTGGGACGAGCTCAGTCCTATACGTGATCATCGAACTTTATTTTTTTCCATTTAGGAATCACACAGACTATTCCTAGCTAATACGTCTATCAACTATAAATTGGGGGTTTCTCTTTTCAATTTCCTTCCCTCGTTCAACCTAAGTCTTATTTCTGTTTTGTCCATATGTCAAACATGCACGAATTGAAATTTATATATATTATCTTTTCTCAAATGCAAGCATAATGTATATACACATTCATTCACAATATAATATCAATCATGCCTCTAGCATACTTTTATATGTCACAAGTCACATGGCCAAATAGGTAATATCGAGTCATGTCATACTAGAACCAAAAATGCCATTAGTTCATCAACTCACAATATCAATCCATTTCCAGCACAATGGCAGATTTACCTTAGGCACAACATTTAATTACCACATCAAACAGCCTTTCCAAGTACCACAAAAATTCTATATGACACTTTAACATGTTTAGAAGACTCTGTAAAAGCTTTAAGACGGAGCTCTCTAACTCTTTCAGTAAATTGTACAAATTCATGCGAGGGACCACCAATTCACATGCTAGACTAGAGTTCTCATAATTTTTCATCCTAACAAATGATTGAACCAATACACAATAAAATTTACAGTGATACTTCAATATGTCCTTAACTTCGTGTAAAAATTTCAAAGGGTCATTCAATCATTGCTGTGATAATAAATTTGGACAAGTTTATCTTTCAGTCTCAACAATCAGGACCATCCCGCCATTTCGGTTTTTGATTTTTCTAAGGCATCAAGCCTTAAAACTAAACCCAAGAAAATTCATGTAGTTATTTTAAGGTGTTATCTTCAACATAAAATTTTTTTAGCTCATAAAAACAACCAAATATATACCAGAAAATTCGTGAACCACCCCTATAGGACAATAGAAATTCCAGCAACCTAGTCCAAACTTATTTTGATAAAAAACCCTTTCTTAACACCATCCAAACACACCACCAAAATTCAAACATCAATATCAACATAATATCAACCAAAACAACCAGAAATTTTGGGCCTAGGTCATGCCAAAAACAGATCAGAAAAATTTGACAAAGAAAGGCAGCAAAAACCCTACTTGGAGTAACCTATTAGCTCCTTGGCTTCAAGATTAACCAAGCTTGCTTCCTTCTCCTCCAAAGCTCCCAATCCAACTTCAAACCCCTCTGATATCAGTGAGGTATGAGGTACAAGACAAGGTTTTGATAAGGAATGAAAATTTTATTCGTTAGATTGGTAGAGAATTAGGTGTAGAACAAGTTTTGTAAAGGAACTTTGAGGTTTCCACAACTCTAAGCTAGGGTTTTGGGCTTAGAACTCAAGATCAAGCTCTTGAAGATAAAAATGGTGGCTGGTTCTTTTCTCCTTGAAGGCTGCATTAAATTTTGAAGCTTAATGAAGGAGGATTTGGCTTCTTGAAGAAGATTAGAACATGTGTTGATCTTATAATGGATGTATAAAGATATTTTGTGATAAAGCAAAATGGATGGCCTTCCACATGTCCCAACTAGATGGATAGTATCCATTGGTGGTAATGGAAATATCTTTTGGTGTTAAAAATCGCACACCAAAATTTTACCGAACGGGTAAAACGCCGCACCTGATTAGATTCATATTATCCGAAAATTAATTTTAAGTATAAAATTATCATTCTCACCTATTTCTAACCTTATTCTCATGTTTTCCTAATTTCGGGCACTTTCTGGGCCCGAAACTAGGGTTTTAGCTGTCTTCGGGTCCATGGGGCTGCAAGGTTACTATTCACCCTAGTCCCAAATTTTTTTTTTTTATATGTCCGTTGGACCACCTCATCGTTGCTAAACCTATATTTTTAAAATTACAACTAACAAAACTCAAATTAATTTTTAAGTAATTTTTTAGGGTGTTACATCAATTATTTACTTTCACATACTTTTAGCACTATCAAGCATTTACTTTCACATACTTTCGACATTGTCAGACATTTAATTTCACATACTTTCAACATTATCAGACATTTAATTTCACATACTCTCAACACTATCAATCATTTACTTTCCCATACTTTCAACACTATCAAGCATTTACGTTCACATACCTGAACACCATATTTTGTCCAATATTTATTTGATTTTATTTATTTGTCTATTTGTGTTTATATTGGTTATTTGTTATTTGCAAAAAAATCAAGTCCATTAAATAGCCCATTTTAATCCATTTCAGCCCATTCGAGTTTGCTAGCCATTCCATTTTATTTTGTTTTGTTATTTTAGCTTGGTCCATTAACATATATATATATATATATATATATATATATATATATATATATATATAACAAAAATAAAAATAAAAAATAAATTTGCATGTGTTGGCCTATTAGCCTGATGCATGAAAACAAAAAGGAAAAAGGAAAGTCATGGGAGTGGCAACACCATAATGATGTTCCTACCCATCTTGCAAACGGATAAAATTTCTTTGTTCCAGGAAAGGGGTAAGCTGGGATCATGGCAGCCAGGCTGTATCATAAGGGACGACCATTCTCTAATACCCATAAGCACCAACAAAAGGGGGGAACATTTCTCTGGCAACCTGGCTCCTTGAAGCTATTATTCTAGTAACAACACAGAACCTCTATCCTCTAAAACTAGCACAATCTCCATCCTCACCAGCAACCTCTCCACCATCACCATGTAACCCATAGCCACAAAAGCCGACACTACCATTTCCTCATTCCTAGCCTGCACCTAAAACGACCACCCTTAACAACCCATAGTCTCCAATTGTCACCATTTTTACCATCACCTGAACAGTCAAAAATCCAAGCAGAAATAAATCAAATCCAAGCAGCACATCAACATAAATCAATCAGAAGTAAGAAAATAAAAAATAAAGAAATGTAATAAGGAAAGGGAGAGAAGCCACGACGGCTACCTTCGCCGCTCATGCGGTTATTCCTTCTCTCTCCCATCGCCTAGATCTCCATCCTTCGCCCACCACATCGCCGCACCCTTCCTCCACCAAGCCACAACCAAGCCTGCGAAGCTCAACCATGATCTACCCCTCATGGAACCAGGGCGTTCCTCTCGGCCGCCAAAAACCCGACCTGGCAGGATCGCACCCCTCACTCCGCGAACCCAGCTGCCCCTCCCTTCTCAGTGGATCCTCCTCCCGATCTCCAAGTCGCCAAGAAGCACCTTCCCGCGGTACATTGGTCGCAGCGTGTAAGTCGTCGCCCTCTTCTCACTCGCCGGCGAGTTCCTTCCCTCACCGCCATCTCTCCGCCTCACTCTCGAAGCTCCCGCCGCGTGGCCTAGCCCCCACCACCCCACGTCTTGGTTTCTTTTCACCCTTGCCTCAGCCGGAAAAGCCCACCCAGGCGCCCCTCCAGCCGCGGCCTCCGCGACGACATCAAGCTACAGCCCTCCCCGATTTCTCTCTCCTGGCTTACTCTCTCTCATCCGCTCTCCATTTCTCAATCTTTCACTCTCTTAGCTTTTTCAAATTCTCTTTCTTTCTCACTCTTTCATTGTCCCCTTCGTCTCTGTTTCTTTATTTTATGTGTGTGTGTCAAGTGTGGATGAGTATGAGACATAGAGAGAGTATTATTTGTGTAGTATGTGATGTGTGCGTGAGTTTGTGCTCGTGTGTGCGTGGGTTTGTGAGAGTGAGAGTGTTATTGTGTGTGTGTGTGTTAAGGTGGGGATGAATGCTATTATTATTATTATTATTGTTATTATTATTATTCTGTGATGCTTTATGTATGTGTGAGTGAGGATTAGAAGTTATATATTATTATTATTATTTTTAGTTTATTATTTATTATTATGTGAGACAGATTTTGATTTTGTTTAGTCGAACTTGAGTTTATTTGATCGAAAATAAAAAAAATTATTTAATTTAGTTCAAACAAATCTTTGAATAGTTTGATTTATTAAAAGAGAAAGCTTGTGACATGTTTTAACAACTAGTTTAAATCGCCCAAGTAGAATTAAATAAGTTAATTTTAGAAGTGATTTAATTATGCAAAAAAAAAGTGATTTAATTATTTCTTTGATTTTGAGTAACTTTATTTTAATAAAAAAGACAAAAAAATAATAATTAGATTTTTAGTTTAGTCATTTTATATGTGTTGTGTATTTAAATTAATTGCGTAATTGTGCTCATGAATTAATTTTATTTTTAGTTTAATTACCTGTGTATGCTTATGTGTTTTGCTTAATTGTGTGTTTATATCTCTAATTTTTTTAAATTAGAGCTTGTCAAAAAATAAAAATAAATATTCAATCCACGCAACAACTTATGATTTTGATGTATGATTTATCATCCTCAAGTTTCATAAGAATATAAGGATTTATTGTATAGTTTACGCTATCCTAAATCCTGCAAATGGGTTTTAATTTCTTCATAAAATCCATTTCTAAAAATTAAAAGAAAAATCAGCACAATCTTTATTTTCCTATAATTAAAATCCATCAAACAAGACTCATTTTTACAGAACGACGTGGCTTTGAGTTCCTCATTGCACTAGAGGATATGTCCGTTAGCAAACAACTATCAAGCCAAAATTAATTTTTCTTTAAATTGTGTTCTCATTTATTTTTTATTTCTTTCTTTAATTCCATTTCATTTTATTTTATGTTTGTACATAATTGTGATCATTTAAGGGATAAATAAATATTATTAAAATTATAAACAAATTTGCATAATAAGCTCTAGGGTAATCGTATTTATACGGATGTATTAAGGGTGCAGTGGAATTAAGTTTCCACTCTTCCCTAATAATAATCAGAACTCCGAACCTCATATCTCTTTTAAAAGACCAGTACAAATTAAAAAGGTTTTTCATTTTTCCAGAATTAAATTGGTGGCGACTCTCCATTTTACATTTTATTTCAAAATCGGTTTATCATTCGTCGGAGCTGCCTTCTCGTATATTGTGCAGATACCTTCAACATTGTCAAGCATTTAATTTCACATACTTTCAGGTTTATTTACTTTCACATGCTTTCCTGCACTTTCAACATTTAATTTCACATACTTCCAGGCCGGCCAAGTTTTAGTTTCACATATTGTATGCACGTCATGCCTTCAATTTTCACATACTTTTATGCCTTTACTTCTCACACACTTTCACATGTAGGTTGAAACAAAAATATGTGTTCATATCTTTACTAGTTTCTTACAATGAAAATATTAGAAACTATGGCTTTTATATTATCTGAGTAAGAAACTAGTAAAGTGGCACCTTGAACACCATATTTTTGTCTTCAATTTACTTATTTATTTTCCCTTTTTATTTTATTCTTTTTATTTTTCTTTTTGTGTGCATTTGAAATTTGAATTTAATTTCTAGTTGACTCAACAAAAATTTAAAATCAGATCAAAATCTTAACTAGCTCAACAAAAATCTAGAATAAAAATCTTAACTAATTCAATCCTAACTGAACTCCAAAATCTCTTTGTTTCTGGCTCTATATAATAATCAATCACAGGGCACCTGCAATTCCTTATCAAGTGTGCATCACCATCAGACACATAAACCTTTACCCGTTTACCATTCACTCTAACCAGACACAACCCTCATCACAACTATCACAGCCTAACCAGGAAATGAAAAGAACCACCCATCTCCACTCATCAAATTTATTGTACCAAAACCCCCTTTCACACCATAAATCACTACCGCCATTATCCTTCATCATCAAACCACCATAACCTGGTAAACCATCACCACGGCCATATAAAGTCCGTCCACCATAGCTACAAGCCCGTTCATCACATTGTAACACACCATCGCGCTCATCGTCATTAAGCATAGAGTCTTCGTTGTTGCTTTACCCAATATTCATTTCGTATAGTACCATCCTACTTTACGAGGCTCAAAGCTACGTTTTGGATAAAGCATGCCTACATTAGCTTTAGGTGCAAAGTTTGGACTTTAATTTGAATTCAAGATGTAATTGTACCTTTGTTTCAGAAAATAAAATAAAAAATTAACGTTAACATGTCTTGTTCATATTAATTAGGTTCTCTTTGTTTTATTTTTTTGACATTCTTTGGTTCCGTGTCAACAAGTTTTTTTAAATATATTCACTAGACTTTTTTTTAATTAAAATTCATCAAACAAACAATTATTTTCTACAAGAACAATATGGCTTTGAGTTCTTCATTACACTAGAGAAGATACTGTCGTAGCCAACAACTATCAAGCCAAAATTAATTTTTCTTCAAATTTTGTTCTCTTCTCCTATTTATTATTTATTCATTTATTTATTTGTATATAATTGTTATATTTTTTGGAAAAAAATAAATATTATTAAAGTTATAAATTAATTTGCATAATGAACTCTAAGGCAACCGTATTTATATTGTAATGTATTAGGGGTGCAAGTGATTAAGTTTTCATCCTTCCTAATCATAATTATAATTTTAGACCTATATCCTTTCAAAAGACTAGTTTTGCCAAATCAAATGGTTTTCCAATTTTTCCAAGAATTAAGATTGGTGGTCACTTCATTTTAAAATTTATTTCTTTTAGGAATAAATTTTATTTGTTGTCATTTTATTATGGTGCCCTCCGGGACGTTGTAACATACTCCTAAGGTTACCAGAAAAAAAAGCATTTTCAAATCCTAGAGGTTTAGAATCATAAAGGCAGTCCTAACCAATGCACCATCAATAGTGCATGTAAATTATTCGAACAGCAGGTTCAATGAGCCATTTGGTCTACAATCCATAAATAATACTAAATCTGTAACCTTTCGTCTCTGCTTAGGTATCAACTTCAAGCCTCATTATTGATTACACACATTTGTCGATTTCCTGTTTAACTCATCCTCGACTTCAAGGGGCTTGATCTTTTTATTGTAAATCTTGAAGTCTACATGGAGTTGCTCAACATAACAAAAACTATCATTATAACACCCTAAAATTATTTAAAAATTAATTTGAATTTTATTAGTCATAATTTTAAAAATCTAAGTTTTAACAACGATGAGGATGGCTCAACGGGTGTTAAAAAAAATTTCAGGCCAGGGTGAATAGTGACCTTGTGGGCCCCACTGCTCGTCCGAGGTCAAACCCTCGATTGGGATTGGAAATGCCTGAGACTAGAAAAAAGAAGGTTAAGGTTAGAAATGATAAGGAATGAAAAGTTATACCTATAATTAATTTTCGGGTAATGTTTAACTACCCTATATGTTTGGTTTTTAACACCGTACAAGTTACTTGGTGGTCAAGTAACCTTTACAAACCACTTTATGCCATGTGGATGGCAAGGATTGAACCTTGAAAAGTAAGTTTCAATCAAGGCCTTTTGTTTATTATATTTTACGGGAACTAATATCTCATCTGTTGGTGGAATTTCTATGGAGCTTTTAATATTTAAAAAAGCTACTGCTCCAAGTCAAAGAGGGCCACTTATCTTGAGGCAAGTGGATGGCCAAGATTCATTCTTTGACTAACAAAACAAATCCTAGCCATTCATATAATTTCTTTTCCAAAAGAAAGAAAATTACACTTTACTTACATAAATATTACATTTATTTCAAGATAAAAACAAGCCACCAAACTTTATCACTTGGACTTATCATTTTCTGCCAGCTTCTTCAAGAACCAGCTTCCATTTCTTTCTTTCCCACCTCCATTGACAGCTTCAAAGCTTGCAAAACCTTAGCTCAAAATCACTAAGACACCAATATTGCTTCACAAAACTTGTTCTACTCTGTTATAATCTATCAAACTAATTGATTGGAATTTCATTTTCTCACCAATCCTTACCTTGATATCATCCCTCACTGATTTAGGAAGGATTTGAGGTTGATTTGGGAGCTTTGAAGTGGAAGGGATCAATCTTGGAGGAACTTGGAGCTAAGGATCCATTAGACACCAAAAGTAGGGTTCTTGTTACCTTGTTGTTCATTTTCTATTTGTCTTGGTTTTGGCTTGTTGGAAATTGATATTTTTAGTTCCATGGTGTGATTACACATATATATAGATGTATGTGCTTTGGTGGAGTAGTTTGGTGTTGTGGAAAAATCATTTTTGCTAAAGAAAAGTTGAAACATGCTTGCTAAAATTTTGATTTTTGTATATGCAGGATTTTGTTCACAAATTTTCTAAGAGTATTGTGGGTATTTTCATGTGATAAAAATATGTTGAAGCTAACATCCTAGCTAGTTCCATGAATTTTCTTGAATCTTGTTTGGACTCCTACTACTGAAAAAAATCATGAACCCAGACTATATAGGTGCTGCCTTAATTTCTGATCTTGAAGCTATGAATTTGTCTAATTTTTCTACCATAGCAAATGATTGAATCCTCCTTTGAAATTTTTACTGAGTGTTGATAACATCTTGATGTATAACTATGATTTTTATTTTAAATTGATTTAATCATTTGCTAGGGTTAAAAATTATACATTTCTGGTTTAACTTAGGTTAAGTGAATTTTGACCATCAATTTTTTTTTAATTTTGTTAACATAGTTAGAGAATTCTTTTTCCTCTGAAATTTTTATGAAACATTATGGACACATTGAAGTGTCTTAGAGAATTTTTATAGCCTCCTATTGATTGTTTGATGTGCAAATAAATTGTGGTACGAATATGTGAAATCTGCCATTGTGCTGAAAATGAATTGATGCTTTAAATTGATGAAAGTATAATGCATGTGAATGCATGCTAGCAACCTAAAGGATTAGTTTATTAGACCTGATTGAAAATTATATTGTGAACGGATACTATGTAGGTTTAATGATGATGTATATGTTAAGTAGATAAAAAATCCCTTTTTATATGTAAAGGGCATGGGAAAGTCCCATTTTTATTGTGCAAAGGGCACAGGAAAGTCCCCTTTTTATTGTGTAAAGGGCATGGCAAAGTCCCCTTTTATGTGTAAAGGGCACTGCAAAGTCCCCTTTAATGCGTAAAGGGACCAAATCCTTTGATGTCTGAGGCATGTATATTTAGAATGCAATATTATGCTATTGAGTAGTATTACGTGTGTATATTAAGTGATTGAATAATAAAATAAACCCACTTCGAAAGGATGATTTGTGAACTTTAAAATGCACCTTTGATATAATGCATTCTCATACTTTCTTAATAAATCGAAAATGGTGGGGCGATGATGATGACATTATGATTGTGTAATTGGGGGTTGCCTACTAAGAATTGTATAATTCTCACCCTATGTGTTTTTGTGTTCCCGTTCGCCTCCAGGTTGATCCGAGAATGATGCAGGCCACGTGAAAGAATGCGGTTCTAGGAGTTTAAGTAGTTGATATTTTTACTTGACTATATTTAGTTGGAGTTAAATTATGTAAATGTAATAGGGGATATATATATGTACTAAAGCTCATAGAAGAGCTTCCTTTTGTACCTAACGTGATTCAATAAATGTTATATTTCCTTGTTATATACTTCAATAGAATTACATTGAGTTATTACACACATTAATCGAGCTTGCTATAGATATTTAAAGAAAAGTACACTAATTAATAAGTAACAACTCTCGAGTATAATGTCATGACTTAAGGATGAGGTTGTACTTGGGAGGATGTTACAATTATTAGCTCCCACCTCTTTGATGTTCCTTTCTTGGTTCCAAGAGTATGAGTTTCTAATGTAATGTCGATGTAAAGCTCTAACTCCATGGATCTAATTTTGTTCAAGTAGGACATTATAGCTTGCTTTTGACGAACCACAACAAACATTGTCTTTCGACTTACACTTCCAACTTTGACATCAGGACTAAGACACCCTTGGCGGAATGATTTGCCATTGTAGTCAGTTATAACATTAGTTTTCACCAAATCTTTGACATTTTTGCCAAACTTTGTCAACATGCTTTTGCATTAGGCTAATGGTTGCTCCTTCTAACAAGCACTCTATTGACTAACTTTCCTTCAATTGTTACTTTTATGTGCAATGGTCGTAAGTGTGCCTCAGTGACTTCGTCAGGTTTTTCAAAAGTTCCATCACTACAAAAATCTTCACAAACAAAGACACATTCATTCCCCATGATAACATCTTGACAATCGTCTTCCATCTTGACATAAGCTCCTTCATGAGGATATTCCCTATGCAATAGAGAAAACCACTCCTACTAAATTTGTATTAAAAATAGTATGGAGATCGTCATCAAAACTTGTTTCAAAATCATTTATTAGCAAATCATCTTCGACAAAGAGTCAATCTCATGTGCAAATTGGCACTGGTGTTGTCAATGACCTTAGGCATTTGGTTTCTGAGGTTTGGCAATCTGGCCTTCCTGATTCACGCAATGTTTTCAAGGGAACAAACCCTTTACCAGGAGGCATTCTAAGATCCGTTGTCTGAAACAAGTTTGACTATTACCTTTCCTCTTGTCAATCTCTTTTAGATGTAAGGATTCAAACTCATCCTCCATTCTTAGTGATACTCTTCCTTGGCCTTCTTTTCTTTTTTGAAGATGACGCTTCATCAGCATGGTGGTATTCTTACCCATTTCTGGACAACTTTGGTAGGAGGAACTCAAGTTCAATTGACATGTTGTTAAGTATGCCATCCACCATAATGACAGTTTCATCTTTTGATTAACTTGTCCTGTCTCAAGTTTAAGAAACTTAGGATCAAAAGACCAAAATCAAATTTTGACTTACCCTTCACCTTCCTTTTAATTCCATATTCTTTTTTCAGCATCAACCTTTCAACCTTTTGCTTCTCATATTTCATTGTAGCGGTTTAATCAAACAGCATTGCATCTAGGACAAAGAGAAACGTCGTGACCACTATCCTTCTGCCATCAGTGAATGTAGGTCCATTCCAGCTTTGGATAACCACATCTGCGAAAGCTTCAAAAGAAGTCAAGCTCATAATCGCTCTGAAACTTTCTTGCTTCTGATGACATCTCCTAGCCTTACATTGATGTCCATGAAGGCTGGTTTGACAAAGGTTGAATTGACCTAAAGGATCAATATCCACTTTCATAGGTTTCTCCTTCAAATGTCAATCGTCTTCATCAATCGCTTTTTGGATCAAGTCCTTGAAACGAACACAACCTTTAGTGGCATGCCTAGTCGATTGATGGAATTTACAAAACTTTTGTCCCTTCCATTCTGAAATTGAAGGAATTTTCTTTCAGGAAGGATTATTTATTTGTCTTTTAAAAGCACGTTAATATTTGATCTGCCTTAGAGACGTCAAAAGAGTAAACTTTCGACGATGGCATTT